>CM061561.1:3166459-3168959 GCA_030864225.1 Capsicum baccatum var. pendulum | reverse complement strand
GCCCTTCAAGGCGGCCGCCGCGACCCTTCCGCCGTGGCGGGTTAGCCAACGACACGTGCCCTTGGGGGCTGAGGCCCCTACTGCGGGTCGGCAAGCAGACGGCGGGATTTAGATTGTACTCATTCCAATTATCAGATTCATTGAGCCCGGTATTGTTATTTATTGTCACTACCTCCCCGTGTCAGGATTGGGTAATTTGCGCGCCTGCTGCCTTCCTTGGATGTGGTAGCTGTTTCTCAGGCTCCCTCTCCGGAATCGAACCCTAATTCTCCGTCACCCGTCACCACCATGGTAGTCCAATATCCTACCATCGAAAGTTGATAGGGCAGAAATTTGAATGATGCGTCGCCGACACGATGGTCGTGTGATCCGTCGAGTTATCATGAATCATCGCAGCAACGGGCAGAGCCCGCGTCGACCTTTTATCTAATAAATGCATCCCTTCTGGAAGTCGGGGTTTGTTGCACGTATTAGCTTTAGAATTACTACGGTTAACCGAGTAGTAGATACCATCAAACAAACTATAACTGATTTAATGAGCCATTCGCAGTTTCACAGTCTGAATTTGTTCATACTTACACATGCATGGCTTAATCTTTGAGACAAGCTTATGACTACTGGCAGGATCAACCAGGTAGTATTCATCATCGACATCGGCGTCGCATGAGCCCGGCCTACCCGTGAGGGCGCGGACAGACTCAGGGAGAGCGCGACCATCGTTTGCAGGGAGCGTAGTTCGGGGCAGATAGGAGCCGATGAAGGCCCCATGCCCGCTGCGTATGCCGCATCCGAGAATCCGGACCGCCGCTTGCGGACTACGACATCGCACGATGAAGCGAGGGAGGCGTGGGACCCGAGGACGGCCTTTTGATTCGCCCCACGCACGAAGTACGTGGGGCGAAAGGCGACTGATAAAACTTGATAATGCCTGGGCATTAGGTATGCAACACAGGAAACCGACTTCTAGCAAGCCTACATTGCGCTTGCCCCGCGACTAAGATGGCAGGCGGGTTAGGACGTCGCTGCTCGAGCAGGGATCCAACCTGACCGCACGTGCCAAAGATGACTCACGCGCCGTGCGTCCAAATGATCCGTCGATGCACGCCCAGCACCGGCCCCAACGCCCAGTAATAGATGCCGTGCGCTGCTGCCCATACGGATGTTGCAAGGCTGAAGGAAGTCCCGCTTGACATGATAGCCCGCCCGGTGGGGGGAGAAGAGGAGATGAAGGCACGCTGAGGCTCATGCACGGGCGTCGCCCACGCCGGTCGGTGGCGCTCGTCCGCGGGTTGGGCTAGGCCACATGCGTGCAGCGCCTGGAGCTTGCCCAGAGAGCATGCATCCAAGACTCGCTGCTCGCACGATAACACCGCCTCGTCCGAATTCAAGCGCCAGCAGCTCCATCGCGGACCACGCCACTGATAATCGACACGAGCGTACAATGAAGCGCCGCCGACGTTGCTACACGGGCACGGACGGCTCGCACGGACTAGCCATGCATGCTGCCATGCGCCCACGCTGCACGTCGACATGGCCACTGAGCGCCTATGCCAGCTACCGACAGTCGCCTTGAAGTGCCTTCAACACCTCTACCCCCTTTTATATATGCTTAAAAAAAAACCCAAGTGACATGAGTAGACATGATTTTGCCAGAGAATCATACTAGGCATATGCGGACCCGAACTGCACGTTTTTATGTGAGACGGAGCCTGTGCACTCACAAAAAGGTCGCGTAATTTGTAAATGATAATTTTCGTTGAGAAAATATTTTTTTACAAATATTATTTATGAAAATTCAAAAAATATGTAAAAATAAATCAAAAATAGAAAAAATATTTATAAAAATACGAAAAAATTTGGAAAATATTCTCCGAGCATGAACTAGCCTTAAACCAACAATCGAGTGCATATTTGTACGTATAACGTAATGATATCAAATATTTAAATTTAAGGATATTAAATAAAAATTTGAAAATAAGGCGACGGGACATTACGAAAACCGCCACGACATATGAGGCAACGTTGAAATATATTTAAAATAAAAAATTAGAGCGGATATGTAAAAAAATGAGTATGCAACGGTGAGGAGGATGGATGAACGTCAGGAAAATATTTGGATGATCGAACGTAGGTTTACGCTCTTTTGATTTTGCCACGGTGCGTTGGTGCCTTGGTGCCTTGGCGCCATGGTGCCATGGTACCACGGTGCCTTGGTGCCACGGTGCCATGGCGCCTTGGTGCCAGGCTTCCTTGGTGCGACGGTGCCTTGGTGCCATGGTGCCACGGTCCCTTGGTGCCATGGTGCAACGGTGAAACAGTGCCATGGCGCCATGCTGCCTTGGTGCCATGGTGCCATGGTGCCACGGTGCCACGGTGCCACGGTGCCACGGTGCCATAGTGCCATGGTGCCATGGTGCCACGGTGTCACGGTGCCATGGTGCCACGGTGCCAGGGTGCCACGGTGCCAGGGTGCCTTGGTGCCACGGTGCCACGGTGCCAT
>CM061561.1:3151459-3153959 GCA_030864225.1 Capsicum baccatum var. pendulum | reverse complement strand
TAAAATATTTAAATTTAAGGATATTAAATAAAAATTTGAAAAAAAGGCAACAGGACATTACGAAAACCGCCACGACATATGAGGCAACGTTGAAATATATTTAAAATAAAAAATTAGAGCGGATATGTAGAGAAATGAGTATCCAACGGTGAGGAGGATGGATGAACGTCAGGAAAATATTAGGATGATCGAACGTAGGTTTACGCTCTTTTGATTTTGCCACGGTGCGTTGGTGCCTTGGTGCCATGGCGCCATGGTGCCATGGTACCACGGTGCCTTGGTGCCACGGTGCCACGACGCCTTGGTGCCATGCTTCTTTGGTGCCATAGAGCCACAGTGCCACGGTGCCTTGGTGCCACGGTGCCATGGTGCCACGGTCCCTTGGTGCCATGGTGCCACGGTGACACGGTGCCATGGCGCCACGCTGCCTTGGTGCCATGGTGCCATGGTGCCAGGGTGCCAGGGTGCCACGGTGCCATGGTGCCATGGTGCCACGGTGCCATGGTGCCACGGTGCCATAGTGCCACGGTGCCACGGTGCCACGGTGCCACGGCGCCATGGTGCCTTGGTGCCTTGGTGCCTTGGTGCCACGGTGCCACGATGCCATGGTGCCACGGTGCCATGGTGCCATGGTGCCACGGCGCCACGGTGCCTTGGTGCCTTGGTGCCACGGTGCCACGGTGCCCTGGTTCCACGGCGCCATGGTGCCACAGCGCCTTGGTGCCATGGCGCCATGCTTCCTTGGTGCCATGGTGCCACGGTGCCACGGTGCATTGGTGCCTTGGTGCCACGGTGCCATGGTGCCACGGTGCCACGGTGCCTTGGTGCCACGGTGCCATGGCGCCATGCTGCCTTGGTGCCATGGTGCCCCGGTGCCCCGGTGCCATGGTGCCATGCTGCCATGTTGCCATGGTGCCACGGTGCCTTGCTGCCACGGCGCCCTGGTGCCATGGTGCCCTGGTCCCTTGGTGCCCTGGTGCCCTGGTGCCTTGGTGCCCTGGTTCCATGGTGCCTTGGTGCCATGGCTCCATGGTGCCATGGCGCGACGGTGCCAAGCTGCCTTGGCACCATGGTGCCATTTCGCCACTGTGCCATAGTGCCTGTGTGCCAAGGTGCGTTGGTGCCTTGGCGACTCAGTTCTCTGACGCCAATGTGCCTTGGTGCCGCGGTGCCATGGTGTCGCGGTGTCAAGCTGCCTTGGTTCCACGGTTCACGGATATCCAACTTGACAAAGACACCACTATGGCAGGCCACTCTACGTCCGCCGGCGTTCGTCATTGGAGGCGTCTCCAGCATTGCACTCGACGGTCACAAAAACCTCAAATTGTGGCATGCCTCCACGCACCGACTTTGTTCTCGGCGCTTCGCTGAGCACTTATGACGTGCTCCGAATTGCGGAAAACCTCCAATTGCGATGCCGTTGTTTTTCACGAAAGGCCACTTGATATCTTATGCTTAACTGTTTGGAATGGAACGCACACGATGCTTCAAAAATAAGAGGCTATGCAACCACGCTGCACGCCGACATGGCCACTGAGCGCCTATGCCAGCTACCGACAGTCGCCTTGAAGTGCCTTCAACACCTCTACCCCCCTTATATATGCTTAAAAAAAAACCCAAGTGACATGAGTAGAAATGATTTTGCCAGAGAATCATAGTAGGAATATGCAGACCCGAACTGCACGTTTTGATGTGAGACGGAGCCTGTGCACTCATAAAAAGGTCGCGTAATTTGTAAATGATAATTTTCGTTGAGAAAATATTTTTTTACAAATATTATTTATGAAAATTCAAAAAATATGTAAAAATAAATCAAAAATAGAAAAAATATTTATAAAAATACGAAAAAATTTGGAAAATATTCTCCGAGCATGAACTAGCCTTAAACCAACAATCGAGTGCATATTTGTACGTATAACGTAATGATATAAAATATTTAAATTTAAGGATATTAAAAAAAAATTTGAAAAAAAGGTGATGGGACATTACGAAAACCGCCACGACATATGAGGCAACGTTGAAATATATTTAAAATAAAAAATTAGAGCGGATATGTAGAAAAATGAGTATGCAACGGTGAAGAGGATGGATGAACGTCAGGAAAATATTAGGATGATAGAACGTAGGTTTACGCACTTTTGATTTTGCCACGGTGCATTGGTGCGTTGGTGCCTTGGTGCCATGGTGCCATGGTACCACGGTGCCTTGGTGCCACGGTGCCACGGCGCCTTGGTGCCATGGTGCCACGGTGCCACGATGCCTTGGTGCCACGGTGCCATGGTGCCACGGTGCCACGGTGCCACGGTGCCATGGTGCCACGGTGCCATGGTGCCACGGCGCCATGGTGCCTTGGTGCCTTGGTGCCACGGTGCCATGGTGCCACGGCGCCACGGTGCCTTGGTGCCACGGTGCCTTGGTGCCATGGTGCCATGGTGCCACGGCGCCTTGGTGCCATGGCGCCATGCTTCCTTGGTACCATGGTGCCACGGTGCCACGATGC
>CM061561.1:3099751-3112251 GCA_030864225.1 Capsicum baccatum var. pendulum | reverse complement strand
ACTTTGGTTACTTATTACAATCCCCCCTTCTTACGAGACTTGCACCAAAAGTCTATTAATTTTGCTTACTTGTTGACCAAGCTATTCCCTGTGGGATCGACACCCAACCCAGGTTGGGTTCTATATTTGCTAACGACCGCTTTACACTCAAACGAGAGCTGTAGATTGAGCGTTATCAAAAATTGGCGCCGTTGCCGGGGAATACGAGTGTCAATCAAGTTCGTGATAATTACTAGACCCTTTGGTCAAAGATTCTCGTACTTTTACGTTTAGTTTTCGTTTTTGTTTATCGCAGGTTTTTCTTTTTAGTGCATGCCCCATACTAGAAGTTCTGGTCAACCGTTATTACCAATCAATCCGGAACCACAACGAATTAGAAGAATGGAAGCACAAGCTGAAATCGACAGGATGGCTGCTCAACACGAGCAAGCAAGATTAGCTGCTCTTGCCGCTGCTCAAGTCCAACAACAAAACATTGATAATCCTGGGCGAGCAACAAATCCTGACGATGAAGATTTAGGTGATGACGAGTTACTGAACCCTAGGCGTGATGCTGAAATTATAACACCTGCCAACAGAAGAGGTCGACAATCTCGGTACAGATATGATCGCCAACCTTTGCAACCAGCTTTCGACGATGATGATGATGATCTTGATGGTGCCGGAGCCACTGGAGCTATAATTCCACCACCATTAGCGCCCGGAGCCAAGTTCAACATCACAAGCACCATGATTCAGTTATTGCAACTCAAGGGATTATTTGGTGGACTAGCAGGCGATGATCCGAATATGCATCTCATCAACTTTATTTCTACATGCAAGTCTTTTGACAATCCTGGTGTTGGTCAGAATGCTATTCGATTACGTCTATTTCCATTGTCTCTGTCTGGGGAGGCAACATTATGGTTGAATGGGCTGACTCCTGATTCTATTACAAATTGGAGGCAATTGAGAGACGCTTTCCTAGAAAGATTCTTTCCGCCATCCAAGAGGGCTCAATTGAGAGATGAAATCAGCAACTTTCGTCAGCTTCCATCTGAAGCTCTTCACGAAACATGGGAGAGGTTCAAGACAAAGCTAGCGAGATGCCCAAACCATCACATGACCAATGTCCACTTGATGGAGATCTTGTATAGAGCCCTGAATTCAGTAACTAAACCAGTGGTGGACAACGCAGCTGGAGGTTCTTTTATGGACCTCACCTTTGGTCAAGCAAGCAACATGCTAGATCGTATGACGAAACAAAGTAGAGCTTGGCATACCAGGGATTCTGAGGTAGCAAGCCCCACTTTATCAATTGGCATGTCTGCAGACCAAAGAAGAAGAGAAGAAGAACGTGATCAAGATATGGCGCACATGAAAACCCAAATGGATCTTCTTACAAAGCATCTATTAGGGAAGACTGAAAAAGTGAAAGCTATTGCGTCAAAGGGAAGAGACGAATCTGATTCGGAAGAGGAGGCCAACTACTTGAACAATCAGGGGGGTTTCCGTGGGAATGCCCAAGGAAACCAAGGTCGGAACTATTATGACAAATCTGGAGGTAAAGACCAAGGTAGTTGGAAGAAAAATAATGAAAATAGTGGTTTGTACGTTCCCCCTGGTAGACGTGATGCCACCACATCTAATTCTATGGAAGACATGATGGCTAAGTTATTGAAAGGAGTGGAAGCGACGAGCGCGGGGGTTAAGGAGGTGATTGATGATTTGGCCTCCATGAAGCAATTAGTTGATTCTCATTCCACTTCTATCAAGCAAATAGAGCAGCAATTAAGCCAACTTTCAGCAGCATTCAATCAAAGAAAGGCTGGCACCTTACCGAGCGATACAGTCCAAAACCCAAGGAATGATGGGTCATGCATGGCCATCACTACGAGGAGTGGTAAGGTGCTGGAAACTTCAGCAACAGGCAAGCAAGTAGTTGACGGAACAGCAGACAAGGACGCCACACCTAGTGACGCCACTAGGGAAGACGCCGCAATATCCACTTCCAACGTCAAGGACGTGTTGCCTAGTGACATGCAGCCTGAAAAAAATAATAAACGGAAGCAAGAGGAGAAGAAAGCCATGGAGAGAACACTTCCATACCCACCACCACCTTTTCCACAAAGATTGAAGAAGGTGGCCGATGACACTAAGTTCAGCAAATTTATGACCATGTTGAAGCAGCTGACTATTAATGTCCCATTGGTAGAGGCACTTGAACAAATGCCTGGGTATGCGAAGTTTATGAAAGATCTTTTGACTAAGAAGAGGGCAGCAAGCTATGAGCTGAAAGATGATGTGCATCATTGTAGTGCAATCGCTACCCGATCCATAGTTCAGAAGAAGGCCGACCCCGGAGCTTTCACTATTCCTTGCACCGTCGGATCTTTGGACTTTGCTAAAGCATTATGTGACTTAGGAGCCAGCATCAACTTGATGCCATTATCAATCTACAAGAAGTTGGGGTTAGGAGATCCTACACCAACTAATATGAAGCTTGTTATGGCGGATAGGTCGGTAAAACGACCGGTTGGTATTCTATGCGATGTCTTGGTGAAGGTATCTTCATTCATATTTCCAGCAGACTTTGTCATCTTGGATTGCGAAGCAGATTCAGAGGTTCCCATAATCTTGGGACGCCCTTTCCTTGCTACGGGAAGTGTGCTCATAGATTTGAGAGCTAATGAGCTCTCATTCCGAATAAATGATGAAGTGGTGCGCTTTGATGTTTGCAAATCAATGAAGCAACCCAAATATCTAAGTGTATTTTCTGTGGCTGATGTTGTCGTTGATGACGAGGATGAGTTACTTGCTGAAGAGCAAATTCTTGATGATCCTTTGGAGGTTTTGCTCATGGAAGAAGATGATGATGATGCTGAAATTTCTGAAGATGATATTTGTGCTCTATCGGGATTAGGAGATATCGCTATACTCCTAAGAAGCTAGATCTTGATCTCAAGAATCGACCCACACCACCAGCTAAGCCATCTATTGAAGAACCACCCACATTAGAATTAAAGGAGCTGCCAAGCCATTTGAAGTACGCATTCTTAGGAAGCGGAAACACTCTTCCAGTCATAGTGGCAACCGATTTAGGTGAGCAACAAGTTGCAGCTCTTATTGCAATTTTACGCAAGTATATTAGAGCTATTGGATGGACCATTGCGGATATCCTTGGTATTCCACCTGGGATTTGCACTCATAAAATTCAGCTCCAAGAAAAGTGCACACCCACCATCGAACACCAAAGACGTCTAAACCCACCAATGCAAGAGGTGGTGAAGAAGGAGATTATCAAGTGGTTAGACGCAAGAGTTGTGTATCCTATTTCTGATAGTACATGGGTAAAGCCAGTACAATGTGTTCCCAAGAAAGGAGGCATGACGGTAGTTGCTAATGCAAAGAATGAGCTTATTCCACTCAGGCCCGTTACTGGATGGAGAGTATGTATGGACTACCGCAAGCTGAATTCTTGGACTCTCAAGGATCATTTCCCCATGCCATTTATGGACCAAATGCTAGATCGATTAGCGGGGAAAGGATGGTTTTGCTTTCTTGATGGTTATTCAGGTTACAATCAGATTTGTATTGCCCTCGAAGACCAAGAGAAGACAACGTTTACATGCCCACATGGTACCTTTGCCTTCAAACGCATGCCATTCGGGTTATGTAACGCACCAGCCACCTTTCAACGTTGTATGATGTCTATTTTCTCTGATATGGTAGAAGACACTTTGGAGGTATTTATGGACGATTTTTCAGTTGTTGGTGAGTCCTTTGACGCATGTTTGGTGAACTTGATCATGGCATTACAAAGATGTGTAGAGTTCAACCTTGTGCTGAATTGGGAGAAGTGCCACTTCATGGTAAAAGAAGGAATTGTTCTTGGGCACAAGATCTCCGAAAGAGGAATAGAGGTTGATCGCGCCAAAATAGAGGTAATTGAGAAGCTACCACCTCCAATTTCGGTGAAAGGAGTTCGTAGTTTTCTTGGCCATGCTGGGTTTTATCGTAGATTCATCAAAGACTTCTCCAAAATTTCAAGTCCATTGTGCAAGCTACTGGAGATAGATGCGAAGTTTGACTTTAATGTTGATTGTTGAAGGCATTCAAATGCCTTAAAGAAAAACTCATTGAAGCCCCTATCATGGTGGCACCAGATTGGACGCTCCCGTTTGAAATTATGTGTGATGCTAGTGGTGTAGCCGTTGGCGCTGTTCTTGGACAGAGAAAGGAGAAATTATTTCATCCTATCTACTATGCGAGTAAGGTCCTCAATGAAGCCCAAAAGAACTACACTGTCACTGAACAAGAGCTCTTAGCGGTTGTGTATGCGTTTGAGAAGTTCCGTGCCTATCTATTGGGTACTAAAGTGATCGTTCATACAGACCATGCAGCTCTTAGATATCTAATGACAAAGAAGGATGCAAAACCAAGGCTGATTAGATGGGTATTGCTGCTGCAAGAGTTTGATTTCGAAGTCAAAGATAGAAGAGGTTGCGAGAACCAAGTGGCTGATCATCTATCTAGACTTGAGAATGAGTATGTGGCGCAACCAGAAAATCAGATTGACGATGCATTCCCTGACGAGGAGATACTAGCGACAACAATGGAGAACTTACCATGGTATGCCGACTTTGCAAATTTCGTGGTGAGTAATGTGTTACCTTCCAATTTATCTTACCACCAGAGGAGGAAGTTTATGCATAACGTTCAGCACTACTATTGGGATGAGCCTTATTTGTTTCGAAGATGCGCGGATGGCATCATTCGACGATGTATATCCCATGACGAAGTGCCTACTATATTGGAAGCATGCCACACTTCGCAAGTTGGAGGACATCATGCGGGTAATCGAACAGCAAGAAAAGTCTTGCAAAGTGGTTATTATTGGCCTACAATATTCAGAGATGCACATGACTATGTGAGAAGGTGTGACCAATGCCAACGTCAAGGTGCTATTTCAAAACACCATGAAATGCCCATGTCCAAAATTATGGAGGTAGAACTCTTTGATGTGTGGGGTATTGATTTCATGGGACCATTCGTGAATTCGTTTGGAATGAAGTACATCTTGGTTGCTGTGGATTATGTGTCGAAATGGGTTGAAGCTGTAGCATTGGCCGATAACGAAGGAAAGCGTGTTGCAGCGTTTTTAAAGAAGAATATCTTCTCTCGCTTTGGGGTACCTCGTACTATCATAAGTGATGGAGGATCTCACTTCTGCAACAAGCTATTCAAATCTGTATTGGCTAAGTATGGAGTCAAGCAACACAAGGTAGCTACGCCTTATCATCCCCAAACTAGTGGAAAAGTAGAGGTTTCCAATCGTGAGATCAAACAAATCCTTGCCAAGACGGTCAATGCGAATCGGAAGGATTGGTCTCGAAAGCTAGATGATGCACTATGGGCGTACAGGACTGCATTCAAAACACCCATTGGCATGTCACCTTATCAGCTAGTTTATGGGAAGGCTTGTCATCTACCCATCGAGCTTGAGTACAAGGCATTGTGGGCATTGAAGCACTTGAATCTGAATTGGGATGATGTGAAGAACCTGAGGTTGGAGCAGCTGAACGAACTAGATGAATTCCGTCTCCATGCATATGAAAGATCAGATTTATACAAGGAGCGGATGAAGAAGTATCATGATCAGCGGATTGTTCGACGAAACTTCCAAAAAGGTGACATGGTACTACTCTTTAACTCCAGATTCAAGCTCTTCCCAGGTAAGTTAAAATCAAAGTGGTCTGGTCCATTTAAAGTCACCCAAGTCTACTCGTCTGGAGTAGTCGAATTAGAAAATAATGAGGATGTTATCTTCAAAGTGAATGGCCAACGTGTCAAGCCATATATCGGTCCTCTTGACTCGATGAATGACATGGCCATCACTTATCTCGACGAAGTCTAAGTACTCGAGATTACTACGTCGAGCCACGACAATAAATAAGGCGCTAGATGGGAGGCAACCCATCGTTTTATCGTTTTATCGTTTTATCGTTTCGTCGTTTTAATTTTTTTTGATAAATGAAAATCCAAAAATAAGAGTCGTGCCACGACCAAAAATAAGGCGCTTGGTGGGAGGCAACCCATCGTACTAATCGTTTTTATTGTGTTTTGAGCACATATAGGTGCAAGAAGTATGCAACGAGGAGATTGATTTCAATTAACGATTTGGTCGCATTGTATGGTAAAGTCGGTAAGTTAGGAATGGTGATGCATAAGGCTATGAATTGAGCCTTTCTCACGTCATAATAGGCTTCGAGGAAGGCTAGGCCTTGGTATAAATAGGCCACAAACGATGCACAACCTATTCTATAGCCTAAGGACTCGGAATCTAGTGTGCAATACACTATGTGCCGCCTATTCCTAGGTGTGCTTTTGACTATGCGCCGCCTATGCTATGGCATTTGAGATACTGAGACCAAATGCCATAGGATATGCGCCGCATATGTCTAGATATGCCATAGGATATGCGGCGCATATGTCCCATTATGCCATGGACAATGCGCCGCACATGTAAGTGATATGCCGAGGGATATGCGCCGCATATGTGGTGATTTTGTCCCCAAATCCGATTGTAAATGGGTCATAACCCGACCCATACTCCTCCTATATAAAGGGGACTTGTTTTTTTATCACAAACACATTAGAATCAACCCTAAAGGCGCCGCATATCATCCCAAATCCTCTCAAATTTTTCTTCCTTTGTTCTTCCAATCCACAACAAACTTCTCCACACTCTTCAAGCAAGTAAGTGCTCTCTTATTCTTCATCTATTTATCGTAACTACTACGTTGCTATGCTTATTATCAAATGCTAAATCATAAGAAATTGGTGGTGATGTTCATGTGTGTGGATAATTGTTGCAAAATCGTGTGATTGAATATATACGTATGGAATTCTTGACTTGTTTCCGACTTGAATTTTGTTTCAATGGCATTGTTTTGATACTTGCTGAACATATGTGGCTATGAATATTGCTTGAGAGTGTTGTTTGGATGCTTGCATGATTAACCATCCCGGCCATCGGGATAAGGTTGTAGTGACTATCGACTTAGGAGGTGGTGTTTGTTGTTCGAATAACAATTCCATGTGGTAACCCCTATGTTGTAGTGTAGCTATATGCACCATGAAAGTCGTCCAAATGGCTGCACATAAGTGATGTAATGCTGATTTTCTTGTCGGAATACAATCCTAAGACGTATGTCGACGAAGTCTGAGTACTCGACCACTTTCACTTCACTGATTTGTGCTAACAAGATTAAGTGTGGGGTGGTACCCCTAGTGCTTGCATATAGATGGTATACAGTGCGATTGTGCTGCAACTAACATTATTTTCAGTCTCAGGTACAATGGCACCGAAAGCAAGGCAAGGCAAGGAGAAGGCTACCACAACCCGAAAGGATAAAAAGAGAAGCCGAAAAGACCAAGGAGAATCATCTTCCGCACACCTACCACGCAGAATGTTCGGAATCAAATGGGTTCTTGAGGAAGACGCCAAGGCATGGTACAGTAGCAACAAAGAAAAGAAATATGTGCACGTCGACTTAATCAACAAGGAGACCTTAGCAAAGAAGGAGCCGCAAATGTTGGCTAAGATAATGGCTCTGAAGCTGGATTTCATCTTCCGTGACATGGGAGAGTGCAATCTTGACTTGACAAGAGAGTTTTATGCCAACTGGTCGCCAAACACAACAGGCAATGAAGTTAAAATTCGGGTCCAAGTGTTACAGCTTACAGCGGATTGGATCAACTCGTTTCTAGGCCTACCTTCGGTCGACACTGCACCATACAAAGAGCTGTACAGCAGGCCTCCTTACAGAGCAATAAGACACACGCTTTGTGGAAGCAGATCAATGGCAAGATGGGGCAGACATAAGGAAACAGGCCGTCACAACACATTCCCCTATGCTCCACTAAATAGGGAAGCAAGAATCTGGATGCGCATTGTCAACTCATGCCTTATTCCTGGGACGCAATACACAAAGATATCGAGAGATAGAGTGTGTTTGGTTTATGCGTTGATGACGAATGTCCCTATCAACTTTGGGGCAATCATTCGATCTACCATGAGAAAAGCCAGACTCCACAGCAGGTCCCATTTCACATTCGGCAATTTGTTGACAGCAATGTTGCGGAAGGAGGATATAGAAGAGGAACCAGCTGACCACAAACTCCCACATACCCCAAAGAAGGTTGACCTCACCAAGGTCAAAGATGCTGAAACAACACATGGAGTCAACCTTACCACTGCGGAGAGACACGCTCGTGACGAGAGTTTCTTCCGTCATCTCTATGGCATGACACGATTCACTATGATGAGTGGTGGACGTATTCCAACTGCTGAAGAGCTCCAACAGCTGGACCACGACTACCCAATGAACAGACATGCCCGGGAGATGTGTGGAGTGGGAGTATATTTCGAGGAACCTCTTGATGATGACGTGCCAACTGATGATGATAGATGCTTGCCTGATTCTGATGCTGAGGAGAACTCTGACGATGACTCTTACGATGATTCGGACGAAGGGGGTATGACCCCCGACATTGAGGAAGAGTCCGACTAATCAGGTTCTTCGACTTTATTTTCCACGGAGGGCAGTGTCTAGTCTAAGTGTGGGGTGGCAGAATCTGCATGCTATATTTGTATGTTTGCTTGTTTATTTTGTTTTGAGTGCAATTTTTTTTAATTTTTTTTGTGATTTTTTTCGTGTGACGTTTTTTTTTATTTTTTTTAGAGTAAAATTTTTCTAGCTACGCATGAAATTATTTTGATAGGCAGCATGAGATTAGAACAAGAGTATGTGCTACAATTGTGAGACATTTAGGCTCTAGTTGTGACTCATTATGTGATAGTGTGTGATTCAATTCCTTCACTTGTTGGGTCAAGAGTCTATATTACTTCCAATCAAGTCGACCATGTGCCTTGTGTGTGTGAGATTAATAGTATCTTCTATGTATGTGGCTGATGCTAGAACTTGCCTGGTATGTATGCAAAGCGAAAATAAGGAATGTAAGTTTAGGATATGATTTAGGCATTTCTTTGGCAACCTATACATGTTTACCTTCAGTTTTTCCTACCCACGTAAATCATCTTAGTTAAACCCTTTTGAGCCTTTAGCCTATTTCTTTGACAACCTTGTATGTAAGCCTAATCCATTTTTTTTCAAGACCGTAATTTGATCCAAATTCCTAAGTGCTTTAAAGTGAAAAAGTCATGTGACAACATAAGAGGAAATTGGGTAAGTATGATGCTTTAAATTGTAGTGGTGCTTGAATGTAGTGCTATCATAAGAGGTATGTTGTGAAAAGAAAAAGGAAAAGAAAGCTGAAAAGTGAGTTGTGCTTAAAATTGAAAAACTAAAGATGAGAACAAGGGTGGAAGAATAAAATAAAGAAAGGTTGAAAGAACAAAGTGTCAATGATACAATGTGATGTATTAAAGTGCTTAGGAACTTAGTCACTATTTCTGGCCAAAATAGTCCTACCCGTCCCTTAGCCTACATTACAACCATCTAAAGACCTACTTGATCCTAATCTTAACATTCCGACATTTAGTGGAGTACTACATTAAGGGCAAGCTTATGGTCACTAGTTGCTACATATGAATTCTTTGTGAGAGTGAGTGCAAGGATATTTTGATACCCATGTTTGAAAATATGCTATACTTGTGAGTGATTATGGGTACTATATTGTGAGACACACATGGTTGATGAGTCTTGGATAGTTGTATATGATTCTATGCACCTTAACGTTTGCATGCGAGTTGATCACCGTCACGAGTCTATACTTGAGGTTAAATTGTTTCTACTTATAATCGGAAAGCTACTCTTCGTTGATAATTGTTGTGCTTGTCTTGAAGAATGTTTTGTGTTGTTTCTGTAAAAACTTTAAGTCGATGCTTAGAAGGACATGATATGTTGTTCGAGGACGAACAAAGCTCTAAGTGTGGGGTGTTGATGATAGGCGAATTTACGCGCCTATATCAATATATTTTGCCCATATTTTAGCCTAGTTTTGAGAACTAATTATCTATTTCATACACTTTTAGTCCTTTTTCCTGTAAATGAGCTAACGAATGTGATTAGGAAAGTTTCAGGTATAAATGATGCAAAATACAGCAATTTATGGCTTACTTGACGCAAAAGAAAGCTCACGAACGAAGTGGAAAGGAGCTGGACGCCTAAAGGACTAAATCTGCTGCATGGAAAATCTGTCCCGGGCTAAAACAGCAATTCTGAAGACTTTGGGGACTTACAGACACAAAGCTGGATTTTTGCCATAATAAATTAACCTAGTGCAATTAGGTTATGTGTTTCATTATTCTATTTGGATTATAATTTTGTAACCTTACCCTAGTACATTTGGGTCAAGGATTTCATTAGTATATTAGGATTTGATTATTTATTTCATTAGCTTAGTAGGAGTAGGATAGGAGTATTATAAATACCCTATCATGCTAGAGATTTTTATTCATTCAGAACTTAATTCTACAATTAATTTTCTTCCATCTTTCTCATCTACAAACACTTCTAATCTATTCTTCTATTCTCAAATTCCACAACAAGAGAATCGTTACTTGCTACGGAATCACAAAACCACACGCCAAACACCTACTTCTCACGCCATCAACCATGCAAAACGTGATATCCTTCGCATTCATGGGTAACTAAACCTCTTAGTTGGGGTTATGGAAGCCGAATGAGTTACTATCTATTGCTATGAGCTTGTGAGTTCAAGACACGTATATTGCTTATATCATTATTCTCTTCATCTTAAATCTACATCCTTTGCGGTTCAAACACAAGAACACGCCATTCTAACATCTAACCTGTTCGAGAGAAAGGTTATTTGTCTAGAAAAGAAGACGCATAGACCAACGCCAGTCTAACATTTAACTTGTTCGAGAGAAAGGTTATTTGTCTGGAAAAGAGATAATGTCAAGGTAGTAGGACACCCTTTCCTATTAAAAAGCTAGTGCCGTAACTGGACTAACCTCTTGGAGAATTTGTACCGCTAGACACACTTTAAGCTCGAGAGAGTTAAAGTGAAATAGTCCTTGTTTAGGTCGAGAGACGCTTGGATTTACCATCGACTACAATTCTCTATAAGCAATTGCATGTCAAGACTCTACACACTCATAACCAATAAAGACGTATACCTCTGAAGGTGGACATAACCCCAACGCTTCAATTCTCATTGTTTCACAACCTACGAAATACTCTCTGTTTACTTTATTATTTTTCAGCTTTTATTTCATTACTTTGGTTACTTATTACAATCCCCCCTTCTTACGAGACTTGCACCAAAAGTCTATTAATTTTGCTTACTTGTTGACCAAGCTATTCCCTGTGGGATCGACACCCAACCCAGGTTGGGTTCTATATTTGCTAACGACCGCTTTACACTCAAACGAGAGCTGTAGATTGAGCGTTATCAACTGCACGTTTTGATGTGAGACGGAGCCTGCGCACTCACAAAAAGGTCGCGTAATTTGTAAATGATAATTTTCGTTGAGAAAATATTCTTTTACAAATATTATTTATGGAAATTCAAAAAATATGTAAAAATAAATCAAAAATAGAAAAAATATTTATAAAAATACGAAAAAATTAGGAAAATATTCTCCGAGCATGAACTAGCCTTAAACCAACAATGGAGTTCATATTTGTACGTATAACGTAAGGATATTAAATAAAAATTTGAAAAAAAGGCGACGGGACATTACAAAAACTGCCACGACATATGAGGCAACGTTGAAATAAATTTAAAATAAAAAATTAGAGCAGATATGTAGAAAAATGAGTATGCAATGGTGAGGAGGATGGATGAACGTCAGGAAAATATTAGGATGATCGAACGTAGGTTTACGCTGTTTTGATTTTGCCACGGTGCGTTGGTGCCTTGGTGCCTTGGCGCCATGGTGCCATGGTACCACCGTGCCTTGGTGCCACGGTGCCACGGCGCCTTGGTGCCATGCTTCCTTGGTGCCATGGTGCCAAGGTGCCATGGTGCCTTGGTGCCACGGTGCCATGGTGCCACGGTCCCTTGGTGCCATGGTGACACGGTGACACGGTGCCATGGCGCCATGCTGCCTTAGTGCCATGGTGCCATGGTGCCACGGTGCCATGGTGCCATGGTGCCACGGTGCCACGATGCCACGGTGCCACGGTGCCACGGTGCCATTGTGCCATGGAGCCATGGTGCCACGGTGCCACGGTGCCATGGTGCCACGGTGCCATGACGCCATGGTGCCTTGGTGCCACGGTGCCACGGTGCCATGGTGCCACGGTGACATGGTGCCACGGCCCCACGGTGCCTTGGTGCCTTGGTGCCACGGTGCCTCGGTGCCATGGTTCCACGGTGCCATGGTGCCACGATGCCTTGGTGCCATGGCGCCATGCTTCCATGGTGCCATGGTGCCATGGTTCCACGGTGCCTTGGTGCCTTGGAGCCACGGTTCCATGGTGCCACGGTGCCACGGTACCTTGGTGCCACGGTGCCACGGTGCC
>CM061561.1:3092251-3094751 GCA_030864225.1 Capsicum baccatum var. pendulum | reverse complement strand
ACGGCACCTTGGTGCCATGCTTCCTTGGTGCCATGGTGCCACGGTGCCACGGTGCCTTGGTGCCACGGTTCCATGGTGCCACGGCCCCTTGGTGCCAAGGTGCCACGGTGACACGGTGCCATGGCGCCATGCTGCCTTGGTGCCATGGTGCCACGATGCCACGGTGCCACGGTGCCATAGTGCCACGGTGCCATGGTGCCACGGTGCCACGGTGCCATGGTGCCACGATGCCATGGTGCCATGGCGCCATGGTGCCTTGGTGCCTTGGTGCCACGGTGCCACGGTGCCATGGTCCCACGGTGCCATGGTGCCATGGTGTCACGGCGCCACGGTGCCTTGGGGCCTTGGTGCCATGGTTCCACGATGCCATGGTGCCATAGTGCCACGGCGCCTTGGTGCCATGACGGCATGCTTCCTTGGTGCCATAGTGCCACGGTGCCTTGGTGCCACGGTGCCATGGTGCCACGGTGCCACGGTTCCTTGGTGCCACGGTGCCATGGCGCCATGCTGCCTTGGTGCTATGGTGCCACGGTGCCACGGTGCCATGGTGCCATAGTGCCATGGTGCCTTGCTGCCGCGGCGCCTTGGTTCCATGGTGCCATGGTGCCCTGGTACCTTGGTGCCCTGGTGCCATGGTGCCTTGGTTCCATGGCTCCATGGTGCCATGGCGCGACGGTGCCAAGCTGCCTTGGCACCATGGTGCCATTTCGCCACTGTGCCATGGTGCCTGTGTGGCAAGGTGCGTTGGTGCCTTGGCGACTCGGTGCCTTGACGCCAATGTGCATTGGTGCCGCGGTGCCATGGCGCCGCGGTGTCAAGCTTCCTTGGTGCCACGGTTCACGGATATCCAACTTGACAAAGACACCACCATGGCAGGCCACTCTACATGCGCCGACGTTCGTCATTGGAGGCGTCTCCAGCATTGCGCTCGACGGTCACAAAAACCTCTAATTGTGGCATGCCTCTACGCACCAACGTTATTTTCGGCGCTTCGCTGAGCACTTATGCCGCTCTCTGAATCACGGAAAACCTCCAGTTGCGATGCCGTTGTTTTTCACGAAAGGCCACTTGATATCGTATGCTTAACAATTTGGAATAGAACGCACGCGATGCTTCAAAAACAAGAGGCTAACTCGGTGAGGTGAGCTCACTACACTTGCTGGGATTTTTCAAGTACGGATGCACGATGCATCACCGGCACGATGGCCGTGCGATCCATCGACCTTTTATCTAATAAATGCATCCCTTCCAGATGTCGGGGTTTGTTGCACGTATTAGCTCTAGAATTACTACGGTTATCCGAGTAGTAGATACCATCAAACAATCTATAACTGATTTAATGAGCCATTCGCATTTTCACTGTCTGAATTTGTTCATACTTACACATGCATGGCTTAATCTTTGAGACAAGCATATGATTACTGGCAGGATCAACCAGGTAGCATTCCTCATCGACGTCGGCGTCGCATGATCCCGGCCTGCCCGCGAGGGAGCGGACGGACTCAGGGCGAGCGCAACCGTTGTTTGAAGGGAGCATCGTTCGGGGCAGATAGGAGCCGATGAAGGCCCCATGCCCGCTGCGTATGTCGTATCCGATAATCCGGACCGCCGCTCGCGGACCACAACACCGCACGACGAAGCGAGGGAAACCGACTTCTAGCAAGCCTACGTTGCGCTTGCCCTGCGACTCAGATGGCAGGCGGGTTAGGACGTCGCTGCTCGAGCAGGGATCGAACCTGACCGCACGTGCCGAAGACAACTCACGCGCCGTGCGTCCAAATGCTCCATTGATGCACGCCCGGCACCGGCCCCAACGCCCAGCAATAGATGCCCTGCGCTGCCTCCCATGCAGATGTTGCAAGGCTGAAGCAAGTCCCGCTTAACACGATAGCCCATCCGGTGGGAGGAGCAGAGGAGATGAAGGCACGCTGAGGCTCATGAACGGGCGCCGCCCACGCCGGTCGCCGGCACTCGTCCGCGGGTTGGGCTCGGACGCTTGCGTGTAGTGCCTGGATCTTGCCCAGAGAGCATGCATCCAGGACTCGCCACTCGTACGATAGCACGGCCTCGTCCGAATTCAAGCGCCAGCAGCCCCGTCGCGGACGACGCCACCGATAACCGACACCAGCGTACAATGAAGCGCCGCCGACGTTGCTATATGGGCACGGACGGCTCGCACGGACGAGCCATGAATGCTGCCATGCGCCCACGCTGCACACCGACATGGCCACTGAGCGCCTATTCCAGCTACCGACAGTCGCCTTGAAGTGCCTTCAACACATCTACCCCCCTTATATATGCTTAAAAAAAAACCAAGTGACATGAGTAGACATGATTTTGCCAGAGAATCATACTACGGATATGCGGACCCGAATTGCACGTTTTGATGTGAGACAGAGCCTGTGCACTCACAAAAAGGTCGCGTAATTTGTAAATGATAATTTTCGTTGAGAAAATATTTTTTTACAAATATTATTTATGAAAATTCAAAAAATATGTA
>CM061561.1:3072251-3074751 GCA_030864225.1 Capsicum baccatum var. pendulum | reverse complement strand
TTTAAAATAAAAAATTAGAGCGGATATGTAGAAAAATGAGTATGCAACAGTGAGGAGGATGGATGAACGTCAGGAAAATATTAGGATGATCGAACGTAGGTTTACGCTCTTTTGATTTTGCCACGGTGCATTGATGCCTTGGTGCCTTGGCGCCATGGTGCCTTGGTGCCACGGTGCCACGGCGCCTTGGTGACATGGTTCCTTGGTTCCATGGTGCCACTGTGCCACGGTGCCTTGGGGCCACGGTGCCATGGTGCCACGGTCCCTTGGTGCCATGGTGCCATGGTAACACAGTGACATGGTTCCACGGTGCCATGGTGCCATGGTGCCACGGTGCCATAGTGCCATGGTGCCACGGTGCCATGGTGCCACGGTGCCACGGTGCCATGGTGCCATGGTGCCACGGTGCCATGGTGCCATGGCGCCATGGTGCCTTGGTGCCTTGGTACCACGGTGACACGGTGCCATGGTGCCACGGTGCCATGGTGCCATGGTGCCACGGCGCCACGGTGCCTTGGTGCCTGATGATAGGCGAATTTACGCGCCTATATCAATATATTTTGCCTATATTTTAGCCTAGTTTTGAGAACAAATTATATATTTCATGCACTTTTAGTCCTTTTTCCTATAAATGAGCTAACAAACATGATTAGTAAAGTTTCATGTATAAATGATGCAAAATTCAGCATTTTATGGCTTACTTAACGCAAAAGAAAGCTCACAAAGGAAGGAAAGGGAGTTTACACACCTAAGGACCAAAACTGCTGCATCGAAACTCTGTCCCGGGCTAAAACAGCAATTCTGAAGACTTTGGGGACTTACAGACACAAAGCTGGATTTTGACAATGATACATTAACCTAGTACAATTGGGTTATGTATTTCATTAGTTTATTTGGATTAGGAGAATGTTACATTAACCTAGTACAAATGGGTTAAGTATTTCCTTAGTTTAGTAGGACTTGGTTATTTATTTCATTAGCATAGTAGGAGTAGGATAAGAGTATTATTAATACCCTATCATGCTAGAGATTTTAATCAAGTCCTCCCTTAGTGGAGAGGCAAATCCTCCCTTAGTGGAGAGACACATTCTACTTCTCAATTACAACTCTTCTAATCTTTCCATTAATTCTATTCTTCTTCTATTCTTAAATTCCACAACAAGAGAATCGTTACCAAGCCAAGGAATCACGCCACACGCCTATCACCTAATCCACACACCATTACTCAACAATAACAATGCAAATCGTGATCTCCTTCGCATTCATGGGTAACTAAACTTCTCTGTTGGGGTTATGGAAGCCGAATGAGATACTATCTATTGCTGTGAGTTTGTGAGTTCGAGACACGTATATTGCTTATATCATTATTCTCTTCATCTTAATGCAAATTCTTGTGGCTGCAGACGCATAGAATAACGCCAGTCTAACATTTAACTTGTTCGAGAGAAAGGTTATTTGTCTGGAAAAGAGATAATGTCAAGGTAGTAGGACACCCTTTCCTATTAAAAAGCTAGTGCCGTAACTGGACTAACCTCTTGGAGAATTCGTACCGTTAGACACGCTTTAAGTTCGAGAGAGTTAAAGTGAAATAGTCCTTGTTTAGGTCGAGAGACGCTTGGATTTACCATCGACTACAATTCTCTATAAGCAGTTGCATGTCAAAACTCTACACACTCATAGCCAATAGAGACGTATACCTCAAAAGGTGGACATAACCCCAACGCCTCAATTCTCATTGTCTACAACCAACGTGACAATCTTCCTCTTTTTACTTTGTTATTTTCAGCTTTTACTTTATTGTTTTGGTTACATATTACAATCCTTCCTTCTTACGAGACTTGCACCAAAAGTTTAGTAATTTTGCTTACTTGTTGGCCAAGCTATTCCCTGTGGGATCGACACCCAACCCAGGTTGGGTTCTATATTTGCTAACGACCGCTTTACACTCCTGCGAGAGCTGTAGATTGAGCGTTATCAGTGCCTTGGTGTCACGGTGCCATGGTGCCATGGTTCCACGGTGCCATGGTGCCATGGTGCCATGGCGCCTTGATGCCATGGCGCCATGCTTCCTTGGCGCCATGGTGCCACGGTGCCACGGTGCCTTGGTGCCTTAGTGCCACGGTGCCATGATGCCACGGTGCCACGGTGCCTTGGTGCCACGGTGCCACGGTGCCATGGCGCCATGCTGCCTTGGTGCCATGGTGCCACGGTGCCATGGTGCCATGCTGCCATGGTGCCACGGTGCCTTGCTGCCGTGGCGCCTTGGTGCCATGGTTCCCTGGTCCCTTGATGCCCTAGTGCCCTGGTGCCCTGGTGCAATGGTGCCTTGGTGCCATGGCTCCATGGTGCCATGTCGAGACGGTGCCAAGCTGCCTTGGCACCATGGTGCCATTTTGCCACTGTGCCATGGTGCCTGTGTGCCAAGGTGCGTTGGTGCCTTGTCGACTCGGTGCCTTAACGCCAATGTGCCTTGGTGCCGCGGTGCCATGGCGCCGCGGTG
>CM061561.1:3047251-3059751 GCA_030864225.1 Capsicum baccatum var. pendulum | reverse complement strand
AACCCAAATGGATCTTCTTACAAAGCATCTATTAGGGAAGACTGAAAAAGTGAAATCTATTGCGTCAAAAGGAAGAGACGAATCTGATTCAGAAGAGGAGGCCAACTACTTGAACAATCAGGGGGGTTTCCGAGGGAATGCCCAAGGAAACCAAGGTCGGAACTATTATGATAAATCTGGAGGTAAAGACCAAGGTAGTTGGAAGAAAAATAATGAAAATAGTGGTTTGTACGTTCCCCCTGGTAGACGTGATACCACCACATCTAATTCTATGGAAGACATGATGGCTAAGTTATTGAAAGGAGTGGAAGCGACGAGCGCGGGAGTTAAGGAGGTGATTGACGATTTGGCCTCCATGAAGCAATTAGTTGATTCTCATTCCACTTCTATCAAGCAACTAGAGCAGCAATTCAGTCAACTTTCAGCAGCACTCAACCAAAGAAAAGCCGGTACCTTGCCTAGCGATACTGTGCAAAACCCAAGGACTGATGGGTCATGCATGGCCATCACTACGAGGAGTGGTAAGGTGCTGGAAAATTCAGCAGAAAGCAAGCAAGTAGTTGACAGAACAGCAGACATAACCGCCACACCTAGTGACGCCACTAGGGAAGACGCCGCAATATCCACTTCCAACGTCAAGGACGTGTTGCCTAGTGACGTGCAGCCTGAAAAAAATAATAAACGGAGGCAAGAGGAGAAGAAAGCCATGGAAAGAACACTTCCATACCCACCACCACCTTTTCCACAAAGATTGAAGAAGGCGGCCGATGACACTAAGTTTAGCAAATTTATGACCATGTTGAAGCAGCTAACTATTAATGTCCCATTGGTAGAGGCACTTGAACAAATGCCTGGGTATGCGAAGTTTATGAAAGATCTTTTGACTAAAAAGAGGGCAGCAAGCTATGAGCTGAAAGAAGATGTGCATCATTGTAGTGCAATAGCTACCCGATCCATAGTTCAGAAGAAGGCCGACCCCGGAGCTTTCACTATTCCTTGCACCGTCGGATCTTTGGACTTTGCTAAAGCATTATGTGACTTAGGAGCCAGCATCAACTTGATGCCATTATCAATCTACAAGAAGTTGGGGTTAGGAGATCCTACACCAACTAATATGAAGCTTGTTATGGCGGATAGGTCGGTAAAACGACCGGTTGGTATTCTATGCGATGTCTTGGTGAAGGTATCTTCATTCATATTTCCAGCAGACTTTGTCATTTTGGATTGCGAAGCAGATTCAGAGGTTCCCATAATCTTGGGACGCCCTTTCCTTGCTACGGGAAGTGTGCTCATAGATTTGAGAGCTAATGAGCTTTCATTCCGAATAAATGATGAAGTGGTGCGCTTTGATGTTTGCAAATCAATGAAGCAACCCAAAGATCTAAGTGTATTTTCTGTGGCTGATGTTGTCGTTGATGACGAGGATGAGTTACTTGCTGAAGAGCAAATTCTTGATGATCCTTTGGAGGTTTTGCTCATGGAAGAAGATGATGATGATGCTGAAATTTCTGAAGATGATATTTGTGCTCTATCGGGATTAGGAGCATATCGCTGTCCTCCTAAGAAGCTGGATCTTGATCTCAAGAATCGACCCACACCACCAGCTAAGCCATCTATTGAAGAACCACCCACATTAGAATTAAAGGAGCTGCCAAGCCATTTGAAGTATGCATTCTTAGGAAGCGGAAACACTCTTCCAGTCATAGTGGCAGCCGATTTAGGTGAGCAACAAGTTGCAGCTCTTATTGCAATTTTACGCAAGTATATTAGAGCTATTGGATGGACCATTGCGGATATCCTTGGTATTCCACCTGGGATTTGCACTCATAAAATTCAGCTCCAAGAAAAGTGCACACCCACCATCGAACACCAAAGACGTCTAAACCCACCAATGCAAGAGGTGGTGAAGAAGGAGATTATCAAGTGGTTAGACGCAGGAGTTGTGTATCCTATTTCTGATAGTACATGGGTAAGCCCAGTACAATGTGTTCCCAAGAAAGGAGGTATGACGGTGGTTGCGAATGCAAAGAATGAGCTTATTCCACTCAGGCCCGTCACTGGATGGAGAGTATGCATGGACTACCGCAAGCTGAATTCTTGGACTCTCAAGGATCACTTCCCCATGCCATTTATGGACCAAATGCTAGATCGATTAGCGGGAAAAGGATGGTTTTGCTTTCTTGATGGTTATTCAGGTTATAATCAGATTTTTATTGCACCAGAAGACCAAGAGAAGACAACGTTTACATGCCCATATGGTACGTTTGCCTTCAAACGGATGCCATTCGGGTTATGTAATGCACCAGCCACCTTTCAGCGATGTATGATGTCTATTTTCTCTGATATGGTAGAAGACACTTTGGAGGTATTTATGGACGACTTTTCAGTTGTTGGGGAGTCTTTCGAAGCATGTTTGGTGAATTTAAGCATGGCATTACAAAGATGTGTAGAGTTCAACCTTGTGCTGAACTGGGAGAAGTGCCACTTCATGGTAAAAGAAGGAATTGTTCTTGGGCACAAAATCTCCGAAAGAGGAATAGAGGTTGATCGCGCCAAAATAGAGGTGATTGAGAAGCTACCACCTCCAATTTCGGTGAAGGGAGTTCGTAGTTTTCTTGGCCATGCTGGGTTTTATCGTAGATTCATCAAAGACTTCTCCAAAATTTCTAGTCCATTATGCAAGCTATTGGAGAAAGATGCGAAGTTTGACTTTAATGATGATTGCTTAAAGGCATTTGAATGCCTTAAAGAAAAACTCATTGAAGCCCCTATCATGGTAACACCAGATTGGACGCTCCCGTTCGAAGTCATGTGTGATGCTAGTGGGGTAGCCGTTGGTGCTGTTCTTGGACAGAGAAAGGAGAAATTATTTCATCCTATCTACTATGCGAGTAAGGTCCTCAATGAAGCCCAAAGGAACTACACCGTCACTGAACAAGAGCTATTAGCGGTTGTATATGCGTTTGAGAAGTTCCGCGCCTACCTATTAGGTACTAAAGTGATCGTTCATACAGACCATGCAGCTCTTAGGTATCTAATGACAAAGAAGGATGCAAAGCTAAGGCTGATTCGATGGGTGTTGCTGCTGCAAGAGTTTGATTTCGAAGTTAAAGATAGAAGAGGTTGCGAGAACCAAGTGGCTGATCACCTATCTAGAGTTGAGAATGAGTATGTGGCGCAATCAGAAAATCAGATTGGCGATGCATTCCCTGACGAGGAG
This sequence comes from Capsicum baccatum var. pendulum, assembly GCA_030864225.1. NCBI lineage: Eukaryota > Viridiplantae > Streptophyta > Magnoliopsida > Solanales > Solanaceae > Capsicum > Capsicum baccatum. The sequence goes on along the minus strand of CM061561.1, from coordinate 3,056,531 downwards.
ATATTAGCGACAACAATGGAAGACTTACCATGGTATGCCGACTTTGCAAATTTCGTGGTGAGTAATGTGTTACCTTCCAATTTATCTTACCACCAGAGGAGGAAGTTTATGCATGACGTTCAGCACTATTATTGGGATGAGCCTTATTTGTTTCGAAGATGCGCGGATGGTATCATTCGACGATGTATATCCCATGAAGAAGTGCCCACTATATTAGAAGCATGCCACACTTCGCAAGTTGGAGGCCATCATGCAGGGAATCGAACAGCAAGAAAAGTCTTGCAAAGTGGTTATTATTGGCCTACAATATTCAGAGATGCACACGACTATGTAAGAAGGTGTGACCAATGCCAACGTCAAGGTGCTATTTCAAAACACCATGAAATGCCCATGTCCAAAATGCTGGAGGTAGAACTCTTTGATGTATGGGGTATTGATTTCATGGGACCATTCGTGAATTCGTTTGGAATGAAGTACATCTTGGTTGCTGTGGATTATGTGTCGAAATGGGTTGAAGCTGTAGCATTGGCCGATAATGAAGGAAAGCGTGTTGTAGCGTTTTTAAAGAAGAATATCTTCTCTCGCTTTGGGGTACCTCGTACTATCATAAGTGATGGAGGATCTCACTTCTGCAACAAGCTATTCAAATCTGTATTGGCCAAGTATGGAGTCAAGCAACACAAGGTAGCTACGCCTTATCATCCCCAAACTAGTGGACAAGTAGAGGTTTCCAATCGTGAGATCAAGCAAATCCTTGCCAAGACAGTCAATGCGAATCGGAAGGATTGGTCTCGGAAGCTAGATGATGCACTATGGGCGTATAGGACTGCATTCAAGACACCCATTGGCATGTCACCTTATCAGCTAGTTTATGGGAAGGCTTGTCATCTACCCATCGAGCTTGAATACAAGGCATTATGGGCATTGAAGCACTTGAATCTGAATTGGGATGATGTGACGAACCTGAGGTTGGAGCAGCTGAACGAGCTAGATGAATTCCGTCTCCATGCATATGAAAGATCAGATTTATACAAGGAGCGGATGAAGAAGTATCACGATCAGCGGATTGTTCGACGACACTTCCAAAAAGGTGACATGGTACTACTCTTTAACTCCAGATTCAAGCTCTTCCCAGGTAAGTTAAAATCAAAGTGGTCTGGTCCATTTAAAGTCACCCACGTCTACTCGTCTGGAGTAGTCGAATTGGAAAATAATGAAGGTGTTATCTTCAAGGTGAATGGCCAACGTGTTAAGCCATATATCGGTCCTCTTGACTCGATGAATGACATGGCCATCACTTATCTCGACGAAGTCTAAGTACTCGAGATTACTACGTCGAGCCACGACAATAAATAAGGCGCTAGATGGGAGGCAACCCTTCGTTTTATTGTTTTATCGTTTTGACGTTTTAGTATTTTTTTTTTTTTTTTTTCCTTTTGATAAATGAAAATCCAAAAATAAGAGTCGTGCCACGACCAAAACTAAGGCGCTTGGTGGGAGGCAACCCATCGTACTAATCGTTTTCATTTGTTTGAGCAAATATAGGTGTAAGAAGTATGCAACGAGGAGAGTGATTTCAATTGACGATTTGGTCGCATTGTATGGTAAAGTCGGTAAGTTAGGAATGGTGATGCATAAGGCTATGAATTGAGCCTTTCTCACGTCATAATAGGCTTCGAGGAAGGCTAGGCCTTGGTAAAAATAGGCCACGAACGATGCACAACCTATTCTATAGCCTAAGGACTCGGAATCTAGTGTGCTATACCCTATGCGCCGCCTATTCCTAGGTGTGCTTTTGACTATGCGCCGCCTATGCTATGGCATTTGAGATACTGAGACCAAATGCCATACCATATGCGCCGCATATGCCTAGATATGCCATACTATGTGCGGCGCATATGTCCCATTATGCCATGGACAATGCGCCGCATATACATGTGATATGCCGAGGGATATGCGCCGCATATAGGGTGATTTTGTCCCCAAATCCGATTGTAAATGGGTCATAACCCGACCCATACTCCTCCTATATAAAGGGGACTTGATTTTTTATCACAAACACATTAGAAGTAACCCTAAAGGCGCCGCATATCATCCCAAATCCTCTCAAATTTTTCTTCCTTTGTTCTTCCAATCCACAACAACTTCTCCACAATCTTCAAGCAAGTAAGTGCTCTCTTATTCTTCATCTATTTATCGTAAGTACTACTTTACTATGCTTAGTATTAAATGCTAAATCATGAGAGATTAGTGGTGATGTTCATGTGATTGGATAATTGTTGCAAAAATCGTGTGATTGAATGAATACGTATGGAATTCATGACTTGTTTCCGACTCGAATTTTGTTTCAATGGCATTGTTGTGATACCTGCTGAACATATGTGGCCATGAATATTGATTGAGAGTGTTGTTTGGATGCTTGCATGATTAACCATCCCGGCCATCGGGATAAGGTTATAGGGACTATCGACTTAGGTGGTGGTGTTTGTTGTTTGAATAGCAATTCCATGTGGTAACCCCTATGTTGTAACGTTGCTATATACACCATGCAAGTCGTCCAAATGGCTGCTCATAAGTGATGTAATACTGATTTTCTTGTCGGAATCCAATCCTAAGACGTATGTCGACGAAGTCTGAGTACTCGACCACGTTCGCTTCACCGATTTGTGCCAACAAGATTAAGTGTGGGGTGGTACCCCTAATGCTTGCATATAGATTGTATATAGTGTGATTGTGCTGCATCTAACATTATTTCTAGTCTCAGGTTCAATGGCACCGAAAGCAAGGCAAGGCAAGGAGAAGGCTACCACGACCCGCAAGGACAAAAAGAGAAGCCGAAAAGACCAAGGCGAATCATCTTCCGCACACCTACCACGCAGAATGTTCGGAATCAAATGGGTTCTTGAGGAAGAAGCCAAGGCATGGTACAGCAGCAACAAAGAAAAGAAATATGTGCACGTCGACTTAATCAACAAGGAGACCTTAGCAAAGAAGGAGCCGCAAATGTTGGCTAAGATTATGGCTTTGAAGCTGGATTTCATCTTCCGTGACATGGGAGAGTGCAATCTTGACTTAACAAGAGAGTTTTATGCCAACTGGTCGCCAAACACAACAGGCAACGAAGTCAAAATTCGGGGCCAAGTGTTACAGCTTACAGCGGATTGGATCAACTCGTTTCTAGGCCTACCTTCGGTCGACACTGCACCATACAAAGAGCTGTACAGCAGGCCTCCTTACAGAGCTATAAGACACACGCTTTGTGGAAGCAGATCGATGGCAAGATGGGGCAGACATAAGGAAACAGGCCGTCACAACACATTCCCCTATGCTCCACTAAATAGGGAAGCAAGAATCTGGATGCGCATTGTCAACTCATGCCTCATTCCTGGGACGCAATACACAAAGATATCGAGAGATAGAGTGTGTCTGGTTTATGCATTGATGACAAATGTCCCTATCAACTTTGGGGCAATCATTCGATCCACCATGAGAAAAGCCAGACTCCACAGCAGGTCCCATTTCACATTCGGCAATTTGTTGACAGCAATGTTGCGGAAGGAGGATATAGAGGAGGAACCAGCTGACCACAAACTTCCACATACCCCAAAGAAGGTTGACCTCACCAAGGTCAAAGATGCTGAAACAACGCATGGAGTCAACCTTACCACTGCGGAGAGACATGCTCGTGACGAGAGTTTCTTCCGTCATCTCTATGGCATGACACGATTCACTATGATGAGTGGTGGACGTATTCCAACTGCTGAAGAGCTCCAACAGCTGGACCACGACTACCCAATGAACAGACATGCCCGGGAGATGTGTGGAGTGGGAGTCTATTTCGAGGAACCTCTTGATGATGACGTGCCAACTGATGATGATAGACGCCTGCCTGATTCTGATGCTGAGGAGAACTCTGACGATGACTCTTACGATGATTCGGACGAAGGGGGCATGACCCCCGACATTGAGGAAGAGTCCGACTAATCAGGTTCTTCGACTTTATTTTCCACTGAGGGCAGTGTCTAGTCTAAGTGTGGGGTGTCGGCAGAATCTGCATGCTATGTTTGTATGTTTGCTCTTGTTTATTTTGTTTTGAGTCCAAATTTTTATTTTTTGTGATTTTTTTTCGTGTGACGTTTTTTTTATTTTTTTTAGGAGTAAAATTTTTTTTCTAGCTACGCATGGAATTATTTTGATAGGCAGCATGAGATTAGAACAAGAGTATGTGCTACAATTGTGACTATTGAGACATTTAGGCTCTAGTTGTGACTCATTATGTGATAGTGTGTGATTCAATTCCTTCACTTGTTGGGTCGAGAGTCTATATTACTTCCAATCAAGTCGACCATGTGCCTTGTGTGTGTGAGATTAATAGTATATTCTATGTTTGTGGCTGATGCTAGAACTTGCCCGGTATGTATGCAAAGAGAAAATAAGGAGTGTGAGTTTAGGAGATGATTTAGGCATTTCTTTGGCAACCTATACATGTTTACCTTCAGTTTTTCCTACCCATGTAAATCATCCCTAGTTAAACCCTTTTGAGCCTTTAGCCTATTTCTTTGACAACCTTGTATGTAAGCCTAATCCATTTCTTTCAAGACCATAATTTGATCCAAATTCCTAAGTGCTTTAAAGTGAATAAGTCATGTGACAACATAAGAGGAAATTGGGTGAGTATGATGCTTTAAATTGCAATGGTGCTTGAATGTGTTATGAAAATGAAAGTGCTATCATAAGAGGTATGTTGTGAAAAGAAAAAGGAAAAGAAAGCTGAAAAGTGAGTTGTGCTTAAAATTGGAAAACAAGGGTGGAAGAATAAAATAAAGAAAGGTTGAAAGAAAAAAGTGTCATAGATACAAAGTGATGTATTAAAGTGCTTAGGAACTTAGTCACTATTTCTGGCCAAAATAGTCCTACCCGTCCCTTAGCCTACATTACAACCATCTAAAGACCTACTTGATCCTAATCTTAACATTCCGACATTTAGTGGAGTACTACATTAAGGGCAAGCCTATGGTCATCAGTTGCTACATATGAATTTTTTGTGAGAGTGAGTGCAAGGATATTTTGATACCCATGTTTGAAAATATGTTTTACTTGTGAGTGATTATGGGTACTATATTGCGAGACACACATGGTTGATGAGTCTTGGATAGTTGTATATGATTCTATGCACCTTAAGGTTTGCATGCGAGTTGATCACCATCACGAGTCTATGCTTGAGGTTAAATTGTTTCTACTTATAATCGGAAAGCTACTCTTCGTTGATAATTGTTGTGCTTGTCTTGAAGAATGTTTTGTGTTGTTTCTGTAAAAACCTTAAGTCGATGCTTAGAAGGACATGATATGTTGTTCGAGGACGAACAAAGCTCTAAGTGTGGGGTGTTGATGATAGGCAAAATTACGCGCCTATATCAATATATCTTGCCCATATTTTAGCCTAGTTTCGAGAACTAATTATCTATTTCATGCACTTTTAGTCCTTTTTCCTATAAATGAGCTAACGAACATGATTAGGAAAGTTTCAGGTATAAATGATGCAAAATACAGCATTTTATGGCTTACTTGACGCAAAAGAAAGCTCACAAACGAAGTAGAAAGGAGCTGGACGCCTAAAGGACCAAATCTGCTGCATGGAAAATCTGTCCCGGGCTAAAACAGCATTTCTGAATACTTTGGGGACTGCATGATAAATCTGTCCAGGACTAAAACAGCATTTCTGAAGACTTTGGGGACTTACAGACACAAAGCTGGAATTTTACAAAGATACATTAACCTAGTACAATTAGGTTATGTATTTCACTATTCTACTTGGATTATGATATTGTAACCTTACCCTAGTACATTTGGGTTAAGGATTTCCTTAGTTTAGTAGGATTTGGTTATTTATTTCATTAGCATAGTAGGAGTAGGATAGGAGTATTATAAATACCCTATCATGCTAGAGATTTTAATCAAGTCCTCCCTTAGTGGAGAGGCAAGTCCTCCCTTAGTGGAGGCAACTTCTCCCTTCATTCAAGAAATTCATTCTTAAACTATTAATTTTCTTCCATCTTTCTCATCTTCCACTACAAACACTTCTAATCTATTCTTCTATTCTTAAATTCCACAACAAGAGAATCGTTACTTGCTAAGGAATCACCAAAACCACACGCCAAACACCTACTATTCACGCCATCCACCATGCAAAACGTGATATCCTTCGCATTCATGGGTAACTAAACCTCTTAGTTGGGGTTATGGAAGCCGAATGAGTTACTATCTATTGCTATGAGCTTGTGAGTTCAAGACACGTATATTGCTTATATCATTATTCTCTTCATCTTAAACTACATTCTTTGCGGTTACAAACACAAGAACACGCCATTCTAACATTTAACTTGTTCGAGAGAAAGGTTATTTGTCTAGAAAAGAAGACGCATAGACCAACGCCAGTCTAACATTTAACTTGTTCGAGAGAAAGGTTATTTGTCTGGAAAAGAGATAATGTCAAGGTAGTAGGACACCCGTTCCTATTAAAAAGCTAGTGCCGTACCTGGACTAACTTCTTGGAGAATTCGTACCGTTAGTCACGCTTTATGCTCGAGAGAGTTAAAGTGAAATAGTCCTTGTTTAGGTCGAGAGACGCTTGGATTTACCATCGACTACAATTCTCTATAAGCAATTGCATGTCAAGACTCTACACACTCATAGCCAATAGAGACGTATACTTCTGAAGGTGGACATAACCCCAACGCCTCAATTCTCATTGTTTACAACACACGTGACAATCTCTCTTTATTTTGCTATTTTCAGTTCTTACATTCGTGTTTTGGTTACATACTACAATCCCCCCATTCTTACGAGACTTGCATCAAAAGTCTAATAATTTCTCTTACTTGTTGACCAAGCTATTCCCTGTGGGATCGATACCCAACCCAGTTGGGTTCTATATTTGCTAACGACCGCTTTACACTCCCACGTGAGCTGTAGATTGAGCGTTATCAATTACCCGGGCCTGTCGGCCAAGGCTATAGACTCGTTGAATACATCAGTGTAGCGCGCGTGCGGCCCAGAACATCAGGGCAAGGCCCCATGCCCGCTGTATATGCCGCATCCGAGAATCCGGACTGCCGCTCGCGGACCACGACACCGCACGACGAAGCGAGGGAGGCATGGGACCCGAGGGCGGCCTTTTGATTTGCCCCGTGCACGAAGTGCGAGCGGCGAAAGGCGACCGATAAAACTTAATAATGCCTGGGCATTAGGTATGCAGCACAAGAAACCAACTTCTAGCAATCCTACGTTGCGCTTGCCCCGCGATTGAGATGGCAGGCGGGTTAGGACGTCGCTGCTCGAGTAGGGATCCAACCTGACCGCACATGTCGAAGACAACTCACGTGCCATGCGTCCAAATGCTCCGTCGATGCACGCCCGGCACCAGCCCTAACGCCCAGCAATAGATGTCGTGCGCTACTGCCCATGCGGACGTTGCAAGGCTGAAGCAAGTCCCGCTTGACACGATAGCCCGCTCGGTGGGGGGAGCAGAGGAGATGAAGGCACGCTGAGGCTCATGCACGGACGTCGCCCACGCCGGTCGCCGGCGCTCGTCCGCGGGTTGGGCTCGGCTGCATGCGTGCAGCGCCTAGAGCTTGCCCAGAGAGCATGCATCCAAGACTCGCCGCTCGCACGATAGCACCGCCTCGTCCGAATTCAAGCGCCAGCAGCCCCGTCGCAGACGACGCCACTGATAACCGACACGAGCGTACAATGAAGCGCCGCCGACGTTGCTACACGGGCACGAACGGCTCGCACGGACTAGTCATGCATGCTGCCATGCGCCCACGCTGCATGCCGACATGGCCACTGAGCGCCTATGCCAGCTACCGACAGTCGCCTTGAAGTGCCATCAACACCTCTACCCCCCTTATATATGCTTAAAAAAAAACCAAGTGACATGAGTAGACATGTTTTTGCCAGAGAATCATACTACGCATATGCAGACGCGAACTGCACATTTTGATGTGAGACGGAGCCTGTGCACTCACAAAAAGGTCGCATAATTTGTAAATTATAATTTTCGTTGAGAAAATATTTTTTTACAAATATTATTTATGAAAATTCAAAAAATATGTAAAAATAAATCAAAAATAGAAAAAATATTTATAAAAATACGAAAAAATTAGGAAAATATTTTCCGAGCATGAACTAGCCTTAAACCAACAAACGAGTGCATATTTGTACGTATAACGTAATGATATAAAATATTTAAATTTAAGGATATTAAATAAAAATTTGAAAAAAAGGCGACGGAACATTACGAAAACTGCCACGACATATGAGGCAACATTGAAATATATTTAAAATAAAAAATTAGAGTGGATATGGAGAAAAATGAGTATGCAACGGTGAGGAGGATAGATGAACGTCAGGAAAATATTAGGATGATCGAACGTAGGTTTACGCTCTTTTGATTTTGCCACGGTGCATTGGTGCCTTGGTGCCTTGGCGCCATAGTGCCATGGTACCACGGTGCCTTGGTGCCATGCTTCATGGTGCCATGGTGCCACGGTGCCACGGTGCCTTGGTGCCACGGTGCCATGGTGCCACGGTCCCTTGGTGCCATGGTGCCACGGTGACACGGTGCCATGGCGCCATGCTGCGTTGGTACCATAGTGCCATGGTGCCACGGTGCCATGGTGCCACGGTGCCATGGTGCCATGGTGCCACGGTGCCACGGTGCCACGGTGCCATAGTGCCATGGTGCCATGGTGCCATGGTGCCATGGTGCCACGGTGCCACGGTGCCATGGTGCCATGGTGCCATGCTGCCATGTTGCCATGGTGCCACGGTGCCTTGCTGCAAAGGCGCCTTGGTGCCATGGTGCCCTGGTCCCTTGGTGCCCTGGTGCCCTGGTGCCCTGGTTCCATGGTGCCTTGGTGCCATGGCCTTGGCGCCATGGTGCCATGGTACCACGGTGCCTTGGTGCCACGGTGCCACGGCGCCATGGTGCCATGCTTCCTTTGTGCCATGGTGCCACGGTGCCACGGTGCCTTGGTGCCTCGGTGCCATGGTGCCACGGTCCCTTGGTGCCATGGTGCCACGGTGACACGGTGCCATGGCGCCATGCTGCCTTGGTGCCATGGTTCCATGGTGCCACAGTGCCATGGTGCCATAGTGCCACGGTGCCACGGTGCCACGGTGCCACGGTGCCATAGTGCCATGGTGCCATGGTGACACGGTGCCACGGTGTCATGGTGCCACGGTGCCATGGTGCCACGGCGCCATGGTTCCTTGGTGC
>CM061561.1:3027535-3029251 GCA_030864225.1 Capsicum baccatum var. pendulum | reverse complement strand
CATCGCTGTCACGCCCCAAATCCTATTAAGGCGGACTGGCACCCGTTGCCGGTAAGGCTCGGGAGAACCAACCTGTAGCAATACATTACCTATGAACATTATAAGTTACTTTTATACTAAACATGCCCTCAAAAGATAAATGGGACTAGCAAGCCAAAAGATGTTGTATGACTAGGCCGTTGGAGCCACAATGTCTACGATACGATACATGACCATACTATACTTTACATAGTCTACGAAGCCTCTAGACAAGAAACATTATCTTATAAGGGTCGGGACAGGCCCCGCCTCATGATAAGATACTATACAATGCAAAAAGATATGATAAGACTCAAAGCCCCGAAGCAACCTGGAGCTCAGTGACTGCAGTTGATATCCTGTACTCTTACTGGGGAGGTTTATTAGCTTCTGCACCTGCAGCATGGAATGCAGGTCCCCCAACAGGGACGTCAGTACGAAATAATGTACTGAATATGTAAGGCAACATGTACTATATATGAGATAAAAGCTCAAATGAAACCATACACTGCTGTAGGGTAAAAGACCACCTTTATGAATATTGTGGAGTCATGCATCTTATAACAATTATGTTACTTTACTCTTATCACTTGTATAATCTGTGCACATCATGTAATACAAATGACCAGCTGATCAGTGGTAAATCTATATCAGGATCGACCCATACTAGGCTTTCCTTTCACCCCTGGGATACCCCCTGTAATACTGGGATTGACCCATGCTAGGTGATTCTTTCACCCCTGGGATACCACCCAACAGAAACAACTGTATACATATATCTTCTTATTACTTTTGAGATGAATCTTTGGTGGTCGTAACATTTGAGCTATAAGACTATAAGCATGACAAATGACAAGTATGTGACCATGTAACATCATATCACAATGAAAAGTGTGGGTTATATAATTAGTGAAACATGTAGGACATAAACAATGTATGAACTTTATTTAGCTAAAAAGAAGACTCATATGTCATGGTATCCAATGTATGTATGCAGCAGTGACAATGCTAGAATCTGTACACACAAATACATGTGAAAGAGTGGAGTGGTTATATTGAAGTTTGTAAAGATCTCTATGTGCCAATAAAGACTTTGGATTCCATGCCAAATAATAAGAGATCGAATAGCCTTACATACCTCGACATATCAACTTGTTTTTACCTCGAAATGACTTCTTTTCTTCCAACTATTTATCTACAATATCATGTTTTAAAGCTAGTATTAGCAGCTAATCAATGCATCTGGACAGCCCAATCTCACAAAACACAACACTTTGGCAACAAACGTATAACCATCGACTCAATGGTGTTATTCCGACTTTCTCAATTCTAACTGTCTTCAACCAGTACACATTATCATATACATGATGTACACAGCCTATATCATCTCTATAACATGCTGGCAACAGTCCATAACTACAACACAGAACCATTTTACAAAACGCTCAACTAAGAAGCACAACATCTCGTCGTCTCCCTACATTTCGTCGTTAACAATTCATACTTGTCCCAAATTTGAACCAGATGCTCCCAACATATATATACATCAAATAAACCTTAACATAGTCACAAAATAGCTCAAAACACAGGGGGGAAACGTGAAACATCAGCCCCCTCATCAAAACAGTCCAATACCATTTTGGAAGAACATAAGATCATATAAGGATACTTGTTTCCAAAGAACTAGAAAAACAGTCC
>CM061561.1:2972535-2985035 GCA_030864225.1 Capsicum baccatum var. pendulum | reverse complement strand
AATGCAGGCCCCCCAATAGGGACGTCAGTACGAAATAATGTACTGAATATGTAAGGCAACATGTACTATATATGAGATAAAAGCTCAAATGAAACCACACACTGCTGTAAGGTAAAAGACCACCTTTATGAATATTGTGGAGTCATGCATCTTATAACAATTATGTTACTTTACTCTTATCACTTGTATAATCTGTGCACATCATGTAATACAAATGACCAGCTGATCAGTGGTAAATCTATATCAGGATCGACCCATGCTAGGCTTTCCTTTCACCCCTGGGATACCCCCTGTAATACTGGGATTGACCCATGCTAGGTGATTCTTTCACCCCTGGGATACCACCCAACAGAAGCAACTGTATACATATATCTTCTTATTAATTTTGATATGAATCTTTGGTGGTCGTAAAATTTGAGCTATAAGACTATAAGCATGACAAGTGACAAGTATGTGACCATGTAACATCATATCACAATGAAAAGAGTGGGTTATACAATTAGTGAAACATGTAGGACATAAACAACGTATGAACTTTATTTTGCTAAAAAGAAGACTCATATGTCATGGTGTCCAATGTATGTATGCAGCAGTGACAAGGCTCGAATCTGGACACACAAATACATGTGAAAGAGTGGAGTGGTTATATCGAAGTTTGTAAAGATCTCTATGTGCCAATAAAGACTTTGGATTCCATGCCAAATAATAAGAAATCGAATAGCCTTACATACCTCGACATATCAACTTGTTTTTACCTCGAAACGACTTCTTTTCTTCCAACTATTTATCTACAATATCATGTTTTAAAGCTAGTATTAGCAGCTAATCAATGCATCTGGACAGCCCAATCTCACAAAACACAACACTTTGGCAACAAACGTATAACCATCGACTCAATGGTGTTATTCTGACTTTCTCAATTCTAACTGTCTTCAACCAGTACACATTATCCTATACATGATGTACACAGCCTATATCAGCTCTACAACATGCTGGAAACAGTCCATAACTACAACACAGAACCATTTTACAAAACGCTCAACTAAGAAGCACAACATCTCGTCGTCTCCCTACATTTCGTCGTTAACAATTCATACTTGTCCCAACTTTGAACCAGATGCTCCCAACATATATATACATCAAATAAACCTTAACACAATCACAAAATAGCTCAAAACACAGGGGGGGAAACGTGAAACATCAGCCCCCTCATCAAAACAGTCCAATACCATTTTGGAAGCACATAAGATCATATAAGGATACTTGTTTCCAAAGAACTTGCAAAACAGTCCAGCAACCTTGGAAACCATATACACACTATAACATATTAATAACCTCAACTTTATATCATATCAAAGTCAAAAATCAGGGTAAGAATCGTCCCAAAGCCAAGAAAATCAAACAACAACTTTCAGGACACATGCTGTCCAGAAATTCCTGCACAGTACACCAGCCAACTTATCTTGTTTTCCATAGAAAATTCATATCAAGTATATGGTTATTTTTACATACCTTAACTCCCAAGGTGTAAGTATAATTCAAGAACTCAAAAAGAAGCCTTTGGTTGCCTTCCAAGGTGATGAAATGCCAAGAGAAACTTAGAGAGAAAAGCTGAAATTGTTTTGGTCTCCTACTAGTTAACCTAAGGAGCTCGGTTTTGGTCCCTTTTTAAAGGGGCCTTAGACCGACTTTCTCCTAATATTTGCAACTGATTAACTCAAGTTGGTCAATGACCAATTTTCCCCTTTCACTTGGGCCTTTTGGATCTCTAAATCAATGGGCTTTAGTGGCCCATTTTCCTTAATCTTTCTTGCACTTTGTTTGGGCCCAATTTTCTTAGTAGTGAATGAATGTAGTTGGGCCTATTATATAACAATATTGGGCTGAACATCTTGGCCCAATATAATGCTAAACCATTGGCTTTAATAGCCTCCCTAACTTGGGCTTCGTTTGTCGCAAGACTTGGAAAGTTTCGGCGTTAAGCCTTGTCTTCGTTCCCCTTTCTTTTTACTAACGTCTAGACTTCAAGTGAGTTCACTTATGAATGAATTATTCTCCCTCATGTATATATACATTTTTTTTAAGCCAACCACACAGGTGACTCACCTGCTAGCTTCCTAAGTTCCATAAGCACGTCAATGATTTTCTCCGTTTAAGGCCACAGTCTCTAAATAGACTTCCATATAGTGCCCCAATCTAACACTTGAACACTTGAAAAAAAAGTTTTGGTAGTAATTAAATCAAGTCGTATGTCATTTTATGTGAACATTACTAGTACATGCAAAATGTGGGGTGTTACATCCTCCCCCCCTTAGGAACATTCGTCCTGAATGTTAACATAACTGTATAGTCTAGGCAGGTTTGAATTTCTGGTCACACAACTGTTAATAACATAACTAGTATTCAAACACATACCTATTAATGTTCCTCCTCTGTATCTTTTATTCCCTCCTTGTCTTCAAATAGATGAGGGTATTTGGATATCATTACTTCCTCCGGTTCCCACGTTATTTCTTCTACTTGGTTGTTTCTCCAGAGTACCTTTACTGATGCAATTTCTTTGTTCCTTAACTTTTTAATTTGGCGATCTAGAATAGCAACCGGTACCTCTTCATAAGTAAGATCCTCTGTGACCTGTACATCTTCTATAGGAGTGATACGAGAGGGGTCACCTATGCATTTTCGAAGCATTGACACATGAAACACTGGATGAACCATTGAAAGTTCCTGGGGTAGCTCTAATTCATATGCAACTTGTCCGACCCTCTTAGTAATCTTATATGGCCCTATGTAACGTGGGCTTAGTTTCCCTTTCTTACCAAATCTCATAACTCCTTTCATCGGTGATACCTTTAAAAATACCCAATCTCCAATAGAGAATTCCAGCCCTCTTCTCCGCATATCTGCATATGATTTATGACGACTTTGGGCTGTTTTTAGCCGTTGTTGTATCACCTTAACTTTTTCCATGGCTTGTTGGACTAAATCTGGCCCGAGCAAGGTGGTTTCACCCACTTTGAACCAACCAATTGGTGACCTACATTTCCTCCCATACAAAGCTTCGTAAGGCGCCATCTTGATGCTCGAATGGTAGCTGTTATTATAGGCAAATTCCATAAGGGGCAAGTGTTCTACCCAGCTACCTTTAAAATCTAATGCACAGGTTCGCAACATATCCTCAAGTGTTTGAATAGTACGCTCTGCCTGGCCGTCTGTTTGGGGATGGAAGGCTGTACTCAAATTCACTTGCGTCCCTAAACTCCTTTGAAAGGACTTCCAAAATTTTGCCGTGAATTGAGCTCCTCGATCAGATATAATAGAGAGTGGGACCCCATGTAGCCTAACTATCTCTTTGAGGTATAATTTGGCATATTCTTCAGCTGTATAATCACTTCTAACTGGCAGAAAGTGCGCTGACTTCGTGAGTCTATCAACTATCACCCATATGGAGTCAAACTTATTAACTGAACGAGGCAAACCAGTTACAAAATCCATATTAGTCATATCCCACTTCCAAGTTGGAATCTCTATACATTGCATGTAACCACCTAGCTTTTGGTGCTCTACTTTGACTTGTTGACAAGTAGGACATTGAGCCACAAACTCTGCAAGGTCCTTTTTCATGCCTCCCCACCAAAACACTCCCTTTAGGTCATGATACATCTTAGTAGATCCTGGGTGGATGGAATATCTTGAATGATGGGCTTCTTCCATTATTCTCTTTCTGAGTCTGTTAACATCAGGAACACACAATCTATTTTGGCAATAAAGTACTCCATCTTGTGTAAGCCTAAACTCCTTCATTATACCTTGACTTACTTTCTCCTTAAGGCATTGTAGAATAGGATCATAATACTGTTTTTCTTTCACTTCCCTTATCAATGAAGAATCGGCAGCATTATGTACAATAATGTCCTTTCTTGGAGTTTCGAGTAGACGAACACCCAGATTGGCTAGTTGACGCAGATCCTTAGCCATGCCTTGCTTTACCCCTTTCTGATCACTGGTACCCAAGAGTGTCTTACGACTTAGAGCATCAGCCACCACATTTGCTTTCCCTGGATGGTATAATATATCAATATCATAATCCTTTATTAACTCTAGCCACCTCCGCTGCCTCAAATTTAGATCTTTCTGCTTGAAAATATACTGTAAACTCTTATGATCTGTATATATGTCCACGTGCACCCCATACAAATAGTGGCGCCATATCTTTAAAGCAAATACAACCGCTGCTAGCTCAAGATCATGTGTTGGGTAGTTTTTCTCGTGTGGTCTCAATTGTCTCGAGGCATAAGCAATCACCTTACCATGTTGTGTTAGTACACACCCCAAACCAACTCCGGAAGCATCACAATACACTGCATATCCCTATGAGCCTTCTGGAAGCACTAGCACAGGTGCTGAGGTTAGCCTGCTTTTCAACTCTTGGAAGATCCTTTCACATGCATCATTCCATTGGAATTTGGTTTCCTTGTGAGTTAACTTAGTAAGAGGTGCAGACATAGAAGAAAAACCTTCAACAAACCTTCTGTAATAACCTGCCAATCCAAGGAAGCTTCGAACTTCTGTAGGTGTCGTTGGCCTTGGCCAATCTTTCACAGCCTCTATCTTTTGTGAATCCACCCTTATTCCTTCATCCGATACAATATGGCCCAAAAATGCCACTGATTTTAACCAAAATTCACATTTGGAAAACTTAGCATACAACCGGCGATCACGGAGAACTTGTAGTACTAGTCGTAAATGATTTGCGTGGTCCTTTTCTGACCTTGAATACATCAGAATATCATCTATAAATACTATCACAAACACATCCAGGAAAGGCTTGAATACCCTATTCATCAAATCCATAAACACTGCTGGTGCATTCGTTAGCCCAAACGACATAACAAGAAATTCAAAGTGACCATATCTGGTTCGGAAAGCTGTCTTAGGTATATCTTTTTCCTGCACTCTCACCTGATGATAACCTGATCTCAAATCGATCTTTGAAAAGTATTTGGCACCCTGTAACTGATCAAACAAGTCATCAATTCTGGGGAGGGGATATTTATTCTTAATTGTCACCCTATTCAGTTGTCGGTAGTCAATACACATCCTCAATGTGCCATCCTTTTTACGCACAAATAAAACCGGTGCACCCCAAGGGGACACACTAGGTCTTATAAAACCCTTTTCTAACAAGTCTTTCAGTTGCTCCTTTAATTCACGTAATTCTGCCGGGGCCATTCTATATGGAGGAATAGAGATAGGCTCGGTGCCTGGTAATAAGTCAATACCAAAATCTATTTCTCGTTCTGGAGGCAAACCAGGGAGTTCCTCAGGAAAGACATCAATAAATTCATTCACTATTGGAACAGACTGGATAGTTGGTGATTCTGCCTCCATGTCTCTCACTCTAACGAGATGACATATATATCCCTTTGATATCATTTTTCTGGCTTTAAAATAAGAGATAAACCTCCCTTTTGGTGCCCCAATATTGCCTTCCCATTCAAGGACTGCTTCATTTGGAAAGTGAAAGTACATCCTCTTGGTTCGGCAGTCAACGGTGGCATAGCAAGAAGCCAACCAATCCATACCCATTATAACATCAAATTCTACCATTTCTAACTCGATAAGATCAGCTAATGTATCTCGGTCGCAGACAGTCACTATGCAGTCACAATAGACTCTTCTAACTATAATTGACTCCCCAGTTGGTGTAGACACCGCAAGTGGTTTATTCAATAATTTAGGTGTTCTACCAAGCTTCCCAGCAACTAATGGAGTAATATATGACAATGTAGAACCAGGGTCAATTAATGCATACACTTTATATGAGAAGATGGACAATGTACCTATAACCACATCGGGTGAAGCTTCCAGGTTCTGTCGAGTCCCTAGAGCATATGTGCGATTTTGGGCCACGCTGGAACTAGCTGCCCCTCTAATACCTCTGCCGCGACCTATGGGAAATTGCTCACCTCTACCTGATGGAGGCACTGATGATGATGATACAACAGTTGATCTAGTAGGTTGTGCCATATCACCCCTGCGTCTTCTTGGGCAATCTTTTATTACATGCCCTGGCATACCACACCAATAACAAACATCTGTTCCCCTGCGACACACACCTATATGATATCTCCCACATTGTCTGCAAGGCTGCCTAGGAGGCATTTGCTGGCTTCCCGAATATCCTGTTGTCCGTGTACCTTGGCCCTCACTTCTCTGCCCAAATTGATCATTTCTAGACCCTTGAAGTGGTGGTGGAGCACTAGCTGTAGAGTAAGAGGATGATGGCCTGGGTGGCCTATGGGAAAATCGTGGCCTAAACTCACCCTGGGGTGGTGTAAACTGTCCTGTAGATCTGGCCCTCTTGAATTGCCCCCTTTCTATTTCTTGTGCCCTCCTTCTTTGTCTCTGATCCTCCAGTTTCTGTGCAAAAGCTTGCATCCTCGCTATATCCATGTCTTTATTTAAAGAGGCAATGGTACAATCTCTAACCAAATATGAATCCAACCTATCGACATACCGATGGACTCTATCTGCCATAGTAGGAACAACATTAGGAGCGTACCTGGCCAGAGAATTAAATTTAAGACTATATTCCCTCACGCTCATATTCCCCTGATGGAGGTTCAGGAACTGATCTGCACGGGCCTCTCGGATCTCTAATGGCAAGTAATGATCAAGAAAGGCCATTTTGAACTCCTCCCAAGTAGTTGGAGATGTATCTATGCCTTTGGAATGCTTCCAGGCTTCGTACCACAGTATAGCCACACCCTTCAATCTATATATTGCCAACTCAGCAGCTTCCGAACCACTTACATGCATAACATCTAAGGTGCGTTGGATCTGATCAATAAAATCTTGTGGATCTTCATTTGGATCTGTCCCAGTGAATGATGGGGGGTCTAAGTTGAGGAAATCACGTATTCTCGTACTGGCTGCCCTACCTGCACCAACTGCACCT
Organism: Capsicum baccatum var. pendulum; assembly: GCA_030864225.1. Classification (NCBI taxonomy): domain Eukaryota; kingdom Viridiplantae; phylum Streptophyta; class Magnoliopsida; order Solanales; family Solanaceae; genus Capsicum; species Capsicum baccatum. Next base: position 2,978,074 of record CM061561.1, on the reverse strand, counting down.
GCAACTGGGCCTTCTTGTCTTTGACCTTGGCCAGCAACTATACAAGTCAACAGTTGAACTGCATTTCTCAAATCCTGCACAGAAGCATCAACAGGTGGTTCTCGGGGGTTTTCACTACTTCCTGGTGCATCAACAGATGGAGGGGTTGGAGACGTCTGTGATAGAGACTCATCTAGAGCCTCACTCTGTCGTCTCGCCCGATTGGGTATACCAACTACCACTTCTACTTCCTTTCCTTTACCTTTACTCTTCCTTGTCTCTGGCATACTTACTGTACAAAATAATTCAGGGATTAGACATGGTACACTTATAATATTTGGCTCTATGGCACGATCTAAAGAATGAAAAGAAGTGATAACTCCTAAATGCCACGTAGCCTCTTGTTTATAAATGTGGTGCACAACACATCGATAAACATGATTCTACATAGACACGGCTTTGTAGACTCCCTAGGACAAACCGCTCTGATACCACTTCTGTCACGCCCCAAATCCTATTAAGGCGGACTGGCACCCGTTGCCGGTAAGGCTCGGGAGAACCAACCTGTAGCAATACATTACCTATGAACATTATAAGTTACTTTTATACTAAACATGCCCTCAAAAGATAAATGGAACTAGCAAGCCAAAAGATGTTGTATGACTAGGCCGTTGGAGCCACAATGTCTACGATACGATACATGACCATACTATACTTTACATAGTCTACAAAGCCTCTAGACAAGAAATATTATCTTATAAGGGTCGGGACAGGCCCCGCCTCATGATAAGATACTATACAATGCAAAAGATATGATAAGACTCAAAGCCCCGAAGCAACCTGGAGCTCAGTGACTGCAGTTGATATCCTGTACTCTTACTGGGGAGGTTTATTAGCTTCTGCACCTGCAGCATGGAATGCAGGCCCCCCAATAGGGACGTCAGTACGAAATAATGTACTGAATATGTAAGGCAACATGTACTATATATGAGATAAAAGCTCAAATGAAACCATACACTGCTGTAAGGTAAAAGACCACCTTTATGAATATTATGGAGTCATGCATCTTATAACAATTATGTTACTTTACTCTTATCACTTGTATAATCTGTGCACATCATGTAATACAAATGACCAGCTGATCAGTGGTAAATCTATATCAGGATCGACCCATGCTAGGCTTTCCTTTCACCCCTGGGATACCCCCTGTAATACTGGGATTGACCCATGCTAGGTGATTCTTTCATCCCTGGGATACCACCCAACAGAAGCAACTGTATACATATATCTTCTTATTACTTTTGATATGAATCTTTGGTGGTCGTAAAATTTGAGCTATAAGACTATAAGCATGACAAGTGACAAGTATGTGACCATGTAACATCATATCACAATGAAAAGAGTGGGTTATACAATTAGTGAAACATGTAGGACATAAACAACGTATGAACTTTATTTTGCTAAAAAGAAGACTCATATGTCATGGTGTCCAATGTATGTATGCAGCAGTGACAAGGCTCGAATCTGGACACACAAATACATGTGAAAGAGTGGAGTGGTTATATCGAAGTTTGTAAAGATCTCTATGTGCCAATAAAGACTTTGGATTCCATGCCAAATAATAAGAAATCGAATAGCCTTACATACCTCGACATATCAACTTGTTTTTACCTCGAAACGACTTCTTTTCTTCCAACTATTTATCTACAATATCATGTTTTAAAGCTAGTATTAGCAGCTAATCAATGCATCTGGACAGCCCAATCTCACAAAACACAACACTTTGGCAACAAACGTATAACCATCGACTCAATGGTGTTATTCCGACTTTCTCAATTCTAACTGTCTTCAACCAGTACACATTATCCTATACATGATGTACACACCCTATGTCAGCTCTACAACATGCTGGCAACAGTCCATAACTACAACACAGAACCATTTTACAAAACGCTCAACTAAGAAGCACAACATCTCGTCGTCTCCCTACATTTCGTCGTTAACAATTCATACTTGTCCCAACTTTGAACCAGATGCTCCCAACATATATATACATCAAATAAACCTTAACACAATCACAAAATAGCTCAAAACACAGGGGGGGAAACGTGAAACATCAGCCCCCTCATCAAAACAGTCCAATACCATTTTGGAAGCACATAAGATCATATAAGGATACTTGTTTCCAAAGAACTTGCAAAACAGTCCAGCAACCTTGGCAACCATATACACACTATAACATATTAATAACCTCAACTTTATATCATATCAAAGTCAAAAATCAGGGTAAGAATCGTCCCAAAGCCAAGAAAATCAAACAACAACTTTCAGGACACAAGCTGTCCAGAAATTCCTGCACAGTACACCAGCCAACTTATCTTGTTTTCCATAGAAAATTCATATCAAGTATATGGTTATTTTTACATACCTTAACTCCCAAGGTGTAAGTATAATTCAAGAACTCAAAAAGTAGCCTTTGGTTGCCTTCCAAGGTGATGAAATGCCAAGAGAAACTTAGAGAGAAAAGCTGAAATTGTTTTGGTCTCCTACTAGTTAACCTAAGGAGCTCGGTTTTGGTCCCTTTTTAAAGGGGCCTTAGACCGACTTTCTCCTAATATTTGCAACTGATTAACTCAAGTTGGTCAATGACCAATTTTCCCCTTTCACTTGGGCCTTTTGGATCTCTAAATCAATGGGCTTTAGTGGCCCATTTTCCTTAATCTTTCTTGCACTTTGTTTGGGCCCAATTTTCTTAGTAGTGAATGAATGTAGTTGGGCCTATTATATAACAATATTGGGCTGAACATCTTGGCCCAATATAATGCTAAACCATTGGCTTTAATAGCCTCCCTAACTTGGGCTTCGTTTGTCGCAAGACTTGGAAAGTTTCGGCGTTAAGCCTTGTCTTCGTTCCCCTTTCTTTTTACTAACGTCTAGACTTCAAGTGAGTTCACTTATGAATGAATTATTCTCCCTCATGTATATATACATTTTTTTTTAAGCCAACCACACAGGTGACTCACCTGCTAGCTTCCTAAGTTCCATAAGCACGTCAATGATTTTCTCCGTTTAAGGCCACAGTCTCTAAATAGACTTCCATATAGTGCCCCAATCTAACACTTGAACACTTGAAAAAAAAGTTTTGGTAGTAATTAAATCAAGTCGTATGTCATTTTATGTGAACATTACTAGTACATGCAAAATGTGGGGTGTTACAGAATTCCTCGTTGAAGACCAACAATTGCAATGATCTATCCCCATCACGATGAAATTTCAAAGATTACCCGGGCCTGTCGGCCAAGGCTATAGACTCGTTGAATACATCAATGTAGCGCGCGTGCGAACCAGAACATCTAAGGGCATCACAGACCTGTTATTGCCTCAAACTTCCGTGGCCTAAAAGGCCGTAGTCCCTCTAAGAAGCTGGCCGCGAAGGGATACCTCCGCATAGCTAGTTAGCAGACTGAGGTCTCATTCGTTAACGGAATTAACCAGAAAATCGCTCCACCAACTAAGAACGGCCATGCACCACCACCCATAGAATCAAGAAAGAGCTCTCAGTGTGTCAATCCTTACTATGTCTGGACCTGGTAACTTTCCCCGTGTTGAGTCAAATAAAGCCGCAGGCTCCACTCCTGGTGGTGCCCTTCCGTCAATTTCTTTAAGTTTCAGCCTTGCGACCATACTCCCCCCGGAACCCAAAAACTTTGATTTCTCATAAGGTGCCGGCAGAGTCCTAAAAGCAACATCCGCCAATCCCTGGTCGGCATCGTTTATGGTTGAGACTAGGACGGTATCTGATCGTCTTCGAGCCCCCAACCTTCGTTCTTGATTAATGAAAACATCCTTGGCAAATGCTTTCACAGTCGTTCGTCTTTCTTAAATCCAAGAATTTCACATCTGACTATGAAATACGAATGCCTCCGACTGTCCTTGTTAATCATTACTCCGATCCCGAAGGCCAACGTAATAGGACTGAAATCCTATAATGTTATCCCATGCTAATGTATGTAGAGCGTAGGCTTGGTTTGAGCACTCTAATTTCTTTAAAGTAACAGCGCCGGAGGCACGACCCGTCTAGTCAAGGGCAGGAGCGCATCGCCGACAGAAGGGACGAGACGACCGGTGCACCCCATAGGCGGACCGGCCGGCCCATCCCAAGGTCCAACTACGAGCTTTTTAACTGCAACAACTTAAATATACGCTATTGGAGCTGGAATTACCGCGGCTGCTGGCACCAGAATTGACCTCCAATGGATCCTCGTTAAGGGATTTAGATTGTACTCATTCCAATTACCAGACTCATTGAGCCCGGTATTGTTATTTATTGTCACTACCTCCCCGTATCAGGATTGGGTAATTTGCGCGCCTGCTGCCTTCCTTGGATGTGGTTGCCGTTTCTCAGGCTCCCTCTCCGGAATCGAACCCTAATTCTCCGTCACCCATCACCACCATGGTAGGACAATATCCTACCATCGAAAGTTGATAGGGCAGAAATTTAAATGATGTGTCGCCGGCACGATGGCCGTGTGATCCGTCGAGTTATCATGAATCATCGCAGCAACAGGCAGAGCCCGCATCGACCTTTTATCTTATAAATGCATCCCTTCCGGAAGTCGGGGTTTGTTGCAAGTATTAGCTCTAGAATTACTATGGTTATCCGAGTAGTAGATACCATCAAACAAACTATAACTGATTTAATGAGCCATTCGCAGTTTCATAGTCTGAATTTGTTCGTACTTACACATGCATGGATTAATCTTTGAGACAAGCATATGACTACTGGCAGGAACAACCAGGTAGCATTCCTCATCGATGTCGGCGTCGTATGAGCCCGGCCTGCCCGCGAGGGCGCGGACGGACTCAGGGCGAGCGCGACCGTCGTTTGCAGGGAGCGTCGTTCGGGGCAGATAGGAGCCGATGAACACCCCATGCCCGCTGCGTATGCCGCATCCGAGAATCTGAACCACCGCTCGCGGACCACGACACCGCATGATGAAGCGAGGGAGGCGTGGGACCCGAGGGCGGCCTTTTTATTCGCCCCGCGCACGAAGTGTGAGGGGCGAAAGGCGACCAATAAAACGTAATAATGCCTGGGCATTAGGTATGTAGCACAGGAAACCGACTTCTAGCAAGCCTACGTTGCGCTTGCCCCGCGACTGAGATGGCAGGCGGGTTAGGACGTCGCTGCTCGAGCAGGGATCAAACCTGACCGCACGTACCGAAGATAACTCACGCGCCGTGCGTCCAAATGCTCCGTCGATGCATGCCCAGCACCGGCCCCAACGCCCAGCAATAGATGCCGTGCGCTGCTGCCCATGCGTACGTTGCAAGGCTGAAGCAAGTCCCGCTTGACACAATAGCCCGCCCGGTGGGGGGAGCAGAGGAGATGAAGGCACGCTGAGGCTCATGCACGGGCCCCGCCCACGCCGGTCGCCGGTGCTCGTCCGCGGGTTAAGCTCGGCCGCATGCGTGCAGCGCCTGGAGCTTGCCCAGAGAGCATGCATCCAAGACTCGCCGCTCGCACGATAGCACCGCCTCATCCGAATTCAAGCGCCAG
>CM061561.1:2937535-2945035 GCA_030864225.1 Capsicum baccatum var. pendulum | reverse complement strand
AGTGAATGAATGTAGTTGGGCCTATTATATAAAAATCTTGGGCTGAACATCTTGGCCCAATATAATGCTAAACCATTGGCTTTAATAGCCTCCCTAACTTGGGCTTCGTTTGTCGCAAGACTTGGAAAGTTTCGGCGTTAAGCCTTGTCTTCGTTCCCCTTTCTTTTTACTAACGTCTAGACTTCAAGTGAGTTCACTTATGAATGAATTATTCTCCCTCATGTATATATACATTTTTTTTTTTTTAAGCCAACCACACAGGTGACTCACCTGCTAGCTTCCTAAGTTCCATAAGCACGTCAATGATTTTCTCCGTTTAAGGCCACAGTCTCTAAATAGACTTCCATATAGTGCCCCAATCTAACACTTGAACACTTGAAAAAAAAAGTTTTGGTAGTAATTAAATCAAGTCGTATGTCATTTTATGTGAACATTACTAGTACATGCAAAATGTGGGGTGTTACATCCTCCCCCCCTTAGGAACATTCGTCCCGAATGTTAACATAACTGTATAGTCTAGGCAGGTTTGAATTTCTGGTCACACAACTGTTAATAACATAACTAGTATTCAAACACATACCTATTAATGTTCCTCCTCTGTATCTTTTAGTCCCTCCTTGTCTTCAAATAGATGAGGGTATTTGGATATCATTACTTCCTCCGGTTCCCACGTTATTTCTTCCACTTGGTTGTTTCTCCAGAGTACCTTTACTGATGCAATTTCTTTGTTCCTTAATTTTTTTAATTTGGCGATCTAGAATAGCAACCGGTACCTCTTCATAAGTAAGATCCTCTGTGACCTGTACATCTTCTATAGGAGTGATACGAGAGGGGTCACCTATGCATTTTCGAAGCATTGACACATGAAACACTGGATGAACCATTAAAAGTTCCTGGGGTAGCTCTAATTCATATGCAACTTGTCCGACCCTCTTAGTAATCTTATATGGCCCTATGTAACGTGGGCTTAGTTTTCCTTTCTTACCAAATCTCATAACTCCTTTCATCGGTGATACCTTTAAAAATACCCAATCTCCAATAGAGAATTCCAGCCCTCTTCTCCGCATATCTGCATATGATTTATGACGACTTTGGGCTGTTTTTAGCCATTGTTGTATCACCTTAACTTTTTCCATGGCTTGTTGGACTAAATCTGGCCCGAGCAAGGTGGTTTCACCCACTTCGAACCAACCAATTGGTGACCTACATTTCCTCCCATACAAAGCTTCGTAAGGCGCCATCTTGATGCTCGAATGGTAGCTGTTATTATAGGCAAATTCAATAAGGGGCAAGTGTTCTACCCAGCTACCTTTAAAATCTAATGCACAGGTTCGCAACATATCCTCAAGTGTTTGAATAGTACGCTCTACCTGGCCGTCTGTTTGGGGATGGAAGGCTGTACTCAAATTCACTTGCGTCCCTAAACTCCTTTGAAAGGACTTCCAAAATTTTGCCGTGAATTGAGCTCCTCGATCAGATATAATAGAGAGTGGGACCCCATGTAGCCTAACTATCTCTTTGAGGTATAATTTGGCATATTCTTCAGCTGTATAATCACTTCTAACTGGCAGGAAGTGCGCTGACTTCGTGAGTCTATCAACTATCACCCATATGGAGTCAAACTTATTAACTTAACGAGGCAAACCAGTTACAAAATCCATATTAGTCATATCCCACTTCCAAGTTGGAATCTCTATACATTGCATGTAACCACCTGGCTTTTGGTGCTCTACTTTGACTTGTTGACAAGTAGGACATTGAGCCACAAACTCTGCAAGGTCCTTTTTCATGCCTCCCCACCAAAACACTCCCTTTAGGTCATGATACATCTTAGTAGATCCTGGGTGGATGGAATATCTTGAATGATGGGCTTCTTCCATTATTCTCTTTCTGAGTCTGTTAACATCAGGAACACACAATCTATTTTGGCAATAAAGTACTCCATCTTGTGTAAGCCTAAACTCCTTCATTATACCTTGACTTACTTTCTCCTTAAGGCATTGTAGAATAGGATCATAATACTGTTTTTCTTTCACTTCCCTTATCAATGAAGAATCGGCAGCATTATGTACAATAATGTCCTTTCTTGGAGTTTCGAGTAGACGAACACCCAGATTGGCTAGTTGACGCAGATCCTTAGCCATGCCTTGCTTTACCCCTTTCTGATCACTGGTACCCATGAGTGTCTTACGACTTAGAGCATCAGCCACCACATTTGCTTTCCCTGGATGGTATAATATATCAATATCATAATCCTTTATTAACTCTAGCCACCTCCGCTGCCTCAAATTTAGATCTTTCTGCTTGAAAATATACTGTAAACTCTTATGATCTGTATATATGTCCACGTGCACCCCATACAAATAGTGGCGCCATATCTTTAAAGCAAATACAACCGTTGCTAGCTCAAGATCATGTGTTGGGTAGTTTTTCTCGTGTGGTCTCAATTGTCTCGAGGCATAAGCAATCACCTTACCATGTTGTGTTAGTACACACCCCAAACCAACTCCGGAAGCATCACAATACACTGCATATCCCTCTGAGCCTTCTGGAAGCACTAGCACAGGTGCTGAGGTTAGCCTGCTTTTCAACTCTTGAAAGCTCCTTTCACATGCATCATTCCATTGGAATTTGGTTTCCTTGTGAGTTAGCTTAGTAAGAGGTGCAGACATAGAAGAAAAACCTTCAACAAACCTTCTGTAATAACCTGCCAATCCAAGGAAGCTTCGAACTTCTGTAGGTGTCGTTGGCCTTGGCCAATCTTTCACAGCCTCTATCTTTTGTGAATCCACCCTTATTCCTTCATCCGATACAATATGGCCCAAAAATGCCACTGATTTTAACCAAAATTCACATTTGGAAAACTTAGCATACAACCGGCGATCACGGAGAACTTGTAGTACTAGTCGTAAATGATTTGCGTGGTCCTTTTCTGACCTTGAATACACCAGAATATCATCTATAAATACTATCACAAACACATCCAGGAAAGGCTTGAATACCCTATTCATCAAATCCATAAACACTGCTGGTGCATTCGTTAGCCCAAACGACATAACAAGAAATTCAAAGTGACCATATCTGGTTCGGAAAGCTGTCTTAGGTATATCTTTTTCCTGCACTCTCACCTGATGATAACCTGATCTCAAATCGATCTTTGAAAAGTATTTGGCACCCTGTAACTGATCAAACAAGTCATCAATTCTGGGGAGGGGATATTTATTCTTAATTGTCACCCTATTCAGTTGTCGGTAGTCAATACACATCCTCAATGTGCCATCCTTTTTACGCACAAATAAAACCGGTGCACCCCAAGGGGACACACTAGGTCTTATAAAACCCTTTTCTAACAAGTCTTTCAGTTGCTCCTTTAATTCACGTAATTCTGCCGGGGCCATTCTATATGGAGGAATAGAGATAGGCTCGGTGCCTGGTAATAAGTCAATACCAAAATCTATTTCTCGTTCTGGAGGCAAACCAGGGAGTTCCTCAGGAAAGACATCAATAAATTCATTCACTATTGGAACAGACTGGATAGTTGGTGATTCTGCCTCCATGTCTCTCACTCTAACGAGATGACATATATATCCCTTTGATATCATTTTTTTGGCTTTAAAATAAGAGATAAACCTCCCTTTTGGTGCCCCAATATTGCCTTCCCATTCAAGGACTGCTTCATTTGGAAAGTGAAAGTACATCCTCTTGGTTCGGCAGTCAACGGTGGCATAGCAAGAAGCCAACCAATCCATACCCATTATAACATCAAATTCTACCATTTCTAACTCGATAAGATCAGCTAATGTATCTCGGTCGCAGACAGTCACTATGCAATCACAATAGACTCTTCTAACTATAATTGACTCCCCAGTTAGTGTAGACACCGCAAGTGGTTTATTCAATAATTTAGGTGTTCTACCAAGCTTCCCAGCAACTAATGGAGTAATATATGACAATGTAGAACCAGGGTCAATTAATGCATACACTTTATGTGAGAAGATGGACAATGTACCTATAACCACATCGGGTGAAGCTTCCAGGTTCTGTCGAGTCCCTAGAGCATATGTGCGATTTCGGGCCACGCTGGAACTAGCTGCCCCTCTAATACCTCTGCCGCGACCTATGGGAAATTGCTCACCTCTACCTGATGGAGGCACTGATGATGATGATACAACAGCTGATCTAGTAGGTTGTGCCATATCACCCCTGCGTCTTCTTGGGCAATCTTTTATTACATGCCCTGGCATACCACACCAATAACAAACATCTGTTCCCCTGCGACACGCACCTATATGATATCTCCCACATTGTCTGCAAGGCTGCCTAGGAGGCATTTGCTGGCTTCCCGAATATCCTGTTGTCCGTGTACCTTGGCCCTCACTTCTCTGCCCAAATTGATCATTTCTAGACCCTTGAAGTGGTGGTGGAGCACTAGCTGTAGAGTAAGAGGATGATGGCCTGGGTGGCCTATGAGAAAATCGTGGCCTAAACTCACCCTGGGGTGGTGTAAACTGTCCTGTAGATCTGGCCCTCTTGAATTGCCCCCTTTCTATTTCCTGTGCCCTCCTTCTTTGTCTCTGATCCTCCAGTTTCTGTGCAAAAGCTTGCATCCTCGCTATATCCATGTCTTTATTTAAAGAGGCAATGGTACAATCTCTAACCAAATATGAATCCAACCTATCGACATACCGATGGACTCTATCTGCCATAGTAGGAACAACATTAGGAGCGTACCTGGCCAGAGAATTAAATTTAAGACTATATTCCCTCACGCTCATATTCCCCTGATGGAGGTTCAGGAACTGATCTGCACGGGCCTCTCGGATCTCTAATGGCAAGTAATGATCAAGAAAGGCCATTTTGAACTCCTCCCAAGTAGTTGGAGATGTATCTATGCCTTTGGAATGCTTCCAGGCTTCGTACCACAGTATAGCCACACCCTTCAATCTATATATTGCCAACTCAGCAGCTTCCGAACCACTTACATGCATAACATCTAAGGTGCGTTGGATCTGATCAATAAAATCTTGTGGATCTTCATTTGGATCTGTCCCAGTGAATGATGGGGGGTCTAAGTTGAGGAAATCACGTATTCTCGTACTGGCTGCCCTACCTGCACCAACTGCACCTGCAACTGGGCCTTCTTGTCTTTGACCTTGGCCAGCAACTATACAAGTCAACAGTTGAACTGCATTTCTCAAATCCTGCACAGAAGCATCAACAGGTGGTTCTCGGGGGTTTTCACTACTTCCTGGTGCATCAACAGATGGAGGGGTTGGAGATGTCTGTGATAGAGACTCATCTAGAGCCTCACTCTGTCGTCTCGCCCGATTGGGTATACCAACTACCACTTCTACTTCCTTTCCTTTACCTTTACTCTTCCTTGTCTCTGGCATACTTACTGTACAAAATAGTTCAGGGATTAGACATGGTACACTTATAATATTTGGCTCTATGGCACGATCTAAAGAATGAAAAGAAGTGATAACTCCTAAATGCCACGTAGCCTCTTGTTTATAAATGTGGTGCACAACACATCGATAAACATGATTCTACATAGACACGGCTTTGTAGACTCCCTAGGACAAACCTCTCTGATACCACTTCTGTCACGCCCCAAATCCTATTAAGGCGGACTGGCACCCGTTGCCGGTAAGGCTCGGGAGAACCAACCTGTAGCAATACATTACCTATGAACATTATAAGTTACTTTTATACTAAACATGCCCTCAAAAGATAAATGGAACTAGCAAGCCAAAAGATGTTGTATGACTAGGCCGTTGGAGCCACAATGTCTACGATACGATACATGACCATACTATACTTTACATAGTCTACAAAGCCTCTAGACAAGAAACATTATCTTATAAGGGTCGGGACAGGCCCCGCCTCATGATAAGATACTATACAATGCAAAAAGATATGATAAGACTCAAAGCCCCGAAGCAACCTGGAGCTCAGTGACTGCAGTTGATATCCTGTACTCTTACTGGGGAGGTTTATTAGCTTCTGCACCTGCAGCATGGAATGCAGGTCCCCCAACAGGGACGTCAGTACGAAATAATGTACTGAATATGTAAGGCAACCTGTACCATATATGAGATAAAAGCTCAAATGAAACCATACACTGCTGTAAGGTAAAAGACCACCTTTATGAATATTGTGGAGTCATGCATCTTATAACAATTATGTTACTTTACTCTTATCACTTGTATAATCTGTGCACATCATGTAATACAAATGACCAGCTGATCAGTGGTAAATCTATATCAGGATCGACCCATGCTAGGCTTTCCTTTCACCCCTGGGATACCCCCTGTAATACTGGGATTGACCCATGCTAGGTGATTCTTTCACCCCTGGGATACCACCCAACAGAAGCAACTGTATACATATATCTTCTTATTACTTTTGATATGAATCTTTGGTGGTCGTAAAATTTGAGCTATAAGACTATAAGCATGACAAGTGACAAGTATGTGACCATGTAACATCATATCACAATGAAAAGAGTGGGTTATACAATTAGTGAAACATGTAGGACATAAACAACGTATGAACTTTATTTTGCTAAAAAGAAGACTCATATGTCATGGTGTCCAATGTATGTATGCAGCAGTGACAAGGCTCGAATCTGGACACACAAATACATGTGAAAGAGTGGAGTGGTTATATCGAAGTTTGTAAAGATCTCTATGTGCCAATAAAGACTTTGAATTCCATGCCAAATAATAAGAGATCGAATAGCCTTACATACCTCGACATATCAACTTGTTTTTACCTCGAAATGACTTCTTTTCTTCCAACTATTTATCTACAATATCATGTTTTAAAGCTAGTATTAGCAGCTAATCAATGCATCTGGACAGCCCAATCTCACAAAACACAACACTTTGGCAACAAACGTATAACCATCGACTCAATGGTGTTATTCCGACTTTCTCAATTCTAACTGTCTTCAACCAGTACACATTATCCTATACATGATGTACACAGCCTATATCAGCTCTACAACATGCTGGCAACAGTCCATAACTACAACACAGAACCATTTTACAAAATGCTCAACTAAGAAGCACAACATCTCGTCGTCTCCCTACATTTCGTCGTTAACAATTCATACTTGTCCCAACTTTGAACCAGATGCTCCCAACATATATATACATCAAATAAACCTTAACACAGTCACAAAATAGCTCAAAACACAGGGGGGGAAACGTGAAACATCAGCCCCCTCATCAAAACAGTCCAATACCATTTTGGAAGCACATAAGATCATATAAGGATACTTGTTTCCAAGGAACTTGCAAAACAGTCCAGCAACCTTGGCAACCATATACACACTATAACATATTAATAACCTCAACTTTATATCATATCAAAGTCAAAAATCAGGGTAAGAATCGTTCCAAAGCCAAGAAAATCAAACAACAACTTTCAGGACACAAGCTGTCCAGAAATTCCTGCACAGTACACCAGCCAACTTATCTTGTTTTCCATAGA
>CM061561.1:2860035-2862535 GCA_030864225.1 Capsicum baccatum var. pendulum | reverse complement strand
GCAGAGCGAGCCTTGGGTCCAAAAAGAGGGGAAGTGCCCCGCTTCCTATTCATGGAATAAGTAAAATAATGTTAAAAGTAGTGGTATTTCACTTCCGTCTTCTGGCTCCCACTTATACTACACCTCTCAAGTCATTTCACAAAGTCGGACAAGAGTCAAGCTCAACAGGGTCTTGTTTCCTCGCTGTTTCTGCCAAGCCCGTTCCCTTGGCTGTGGTTTCGCTGGATAGTAGACAGGGACAGTGGGAATCTCGTTAATCTATTCATGCGCGTCACTAATTATATGACGAGGCATTTGGCTACCTTAAGAGATTCATAGTTACTCCTGCCGTTTACCCGCTCTTGGTTGAATTTCTTCACTTTGACATTCAGAGCACTGGGCAGAAATCACATTGCGTGAGCATCCTTTGGGACCATCGCAATGCTTTGTTTTAATTAAACAGTCGGATTCCCCTTGTCCGTACCTGTTCTGAGTTTGCTGTTCGACGTGCGGGGAAGGCCCCCAAAGGAACCGTTTCCAGTCCGTCCCCCGGCCGGCACTTGGCGACCCACTCTCGCCACGGGATCAGCTCGAGCAGTCCACCGACAGCCGACGGGTTCGGGACTGGGACCCCCGTACCCTGCCCTTAGAGCCAATCCTTTTCCCAAACTTACGGATCCATTTTGCCGACTTCGCTTGCCTACATCGTTCCATCGACCAGAGGTTGTACACCTTGGAGACCTAATGCGGTTATGAGTACAAACGGGTGTGGACGGCATTCGGTCCTCCGTATTTTCAAGGGCTGCTGGGAGCGCACCGGATACCACGCGACGTGCGGTGCTCTTCCAGTCGCTGGACCCTACCTCCGGCTGAGCCGATTCTAAGTATCATATTTCGCAATGTTCTTCATCGATGTGAGAGCCGAGATATCCGTTTCCGAGAGTCGTTTTCGTTTACAGAAGAAGCAAAGGTCCCCCCGACGCACGCCACGGACGGGGCGCGAGGGGCATGCTATCGATTCAAGTATTCCATGGCACTTTCTGCGCCGGGTTTCATTGGTCGCCCGCCGGCGCGCGCGCCGGGGACTAGGGGAGGCGCTCGTGCGGAGTGCCGGAGCACCCCACCGCGCGCACTCCCCAGTTGTTAAACACGTTTGCGGGGACGTTCTGCTGTGCAGGTTTCGACAATGATCCTTCTACAGGTTCACCTACGGAAACCTTGTTACGACTTCTCCTTCCTCTAAATGATAATGTTCAATGGACTTCTCGTGACGTCGCGGGCAGCGAACCGCCCACGTCGACGCGATCCGAACATTTCACCGGATCATTCAATCGGTAGCAGTGACGGGCGCTGTGTACAAAGGGCAGGGACGTAATCAATGCTAGCTGATGACTCGCGCTTAGTAGGAATTCCTCGTTGAAGACCAACAATTTCAATGATCAATCCCCATCACGATGAAATTTCAAAGATTACCCGAGCCTGTCGGCCAAGGCTTTAAACTCGTTGAACACATCAGTGTAGTGCGCGTGCGGCCAAAAACATCTAAGGGCATCACAGACCTGTTATTGCCTCAAACTTCCGCGGCCTAAAAGGCCGTAGTCCCTCTAAGAAGCTGTCCGCGAAGGGATACCTCCGCATAGTTAGTTAGCAGGCTGAGGTCTCGTTCGTTAACGGAATTAACCATACAAATCGCTCCACCAACTAAGAACGGCCATGCACCACCACCCATAGAATCAAGAAAGAGCTCTCAGTCTGTCAATCCTTACTATGTCTGGACCTGGTAAGATTCCCCGTGTTGAGTCAAATGAAGCCGCAGGCTCCACTCCTGGTGGTTCCCTTCCATCAATTCCTTTAAGTTTTAGCCTTGCGACCATACTCCCCCCGGAACACAAAAACTTTGATTTCTCATAAGGTGCCGGTGGAGTCCTAAAAGCAATATTTAGGACGGTATCGTTTATGGTTGAGAATAGGACGGTATCTGATCTCCTTCGAGCCCCCAACATTCGTTCTTGATTAATGAAAACATACTTGGCTAATGCTTTCGCATTTGTTCGTCTTTCATAAATCCAAGAATTTCACCTCTGACTATGAAATACGAATGACCCCGACTATCCCTGTTAATCATTACTCCGATCCCGAAGGCCAACGTAATAGGACCGAAATCCTATAATGTTATCCCATGCTAATGTATACAGAGCGCAGGCTTGCTTTGAGCACTCTAATTTCTTCAATTGCCAGACTGATTGAGCCTGGTATTGTTATTTATTGTCACTACCTCCTCGTGTCAGGATTGGGTAATTTGCGCGCCTGCTGCCTTTCTTGGATGTGGTAGCCGTTTCTCAGGCTCCCTCTCTGGAATCGAACTCTAATTCTACATCACCCGTCACCACCATGGTAGGCCACTATCCTACCATCGAAAGTTGATAGGGCAAAAATTTGAATGATGCGTCGCCGGCACGATGGCCGTGCGATCCGTCGAGTTATCATGAATCGTCGCAGCAACGGGTAAAGCCCGCGTCGA
>CM061561.1:2847535-2850035 GCA_030864225.1 Capsicum baccatum var. pendulum | reverse complement strand
GAATCGCAAAAATCCTCCAGTTGCGATTCCGTTGTTTTTCGCGAAAGGCCACTTGATATCGTATGCTTAACTGTTTGGAATGGAACGCACGCGACGCTTGGCTAACTCGGGTGAGGTGAGCTCGCAGCACTTGGTGGGATTTTTCAAGGAAACAAAACTCCTTTGGAGATGGGCGGAAGGGTGGTTGGATTGGATGGGGAGGGACGAACAGGAGCGACAAAGGGCTGAATCTCAGTGGATCGTGGCAGCAATGCCACTCTGCCACTTACAATACCCCGTCGCGTATTTAAGTTGTTTGCAAAGGATTCTTCCCGCCGCTCGATGGAAATTGTACTTCAAGGCGGCCTCCGCGACCCTTCCGCCGCGGTGGCTTAGCCAACGACACGTGCCCTTGGGGGCCGAGGCCCCTACTGCGGGTCGGCAAGCGGACGGTGGGCGCATGCATCACTTCTAGCCCGGATTCTGACTTAGAGGCGTTCAGTCATAATCCCGCACACGGTAGCTTCGTGCCGCTGTCTTTTCAACCATGCGCGATGACCAATTGTGTGAATCAACAGTTTCTCTCGTACTAGGTTAAACTACTATTGCGACACTGTCATCAGTAGGGTAAAACCAACCTGTCTCACGACGGTCTAAACCCAGCTAACGTTCCCTATTGGTGGGTGAACAATCCAACACTTGGTGAATTCTGCTTCACAATGATAGGAAGAGCCGACATCGAAGGATCAAAAAGCAACGTCACTATGAACGCTTGGCTTCCACAAGCCAGTTATCCCTGTGGTAACTTTTCTGACACCTCTAGCTTCGAATTTCGAAGGTCTAATGGATCGTTAGGCCACGCTTTCACGTTTCGTATTTGTACTAGAAATCAGAATAAAAAGAGCTTTTACCCTTCTATTCCACACGAGATTTCTATTCTGGTAGAGCTAATCTTAGGATGCCTGCGTTATCTTTTAACAGATGCGCCGCCCCAGCCAAACTCCCCACCTGACAATGTCTTCCGCCCGGATCGGTGGAGTCTGGACGCGCGACGGGCCGTAGCCGCGACGACAAAGAGAGTTGAGTTGCAACCACCACTTGTCGTGACGTCTGTCGACGTGGACTCGCATTTAGGCCAGCCGCAAGCTCGAGGCGCACGGGAGGCCAGTATCCTCCCGGCGACAACAACGCGCCCCGTGATTGAGGCACGATGTGAGGGGGCGATGCGATGCGTGATGCCCAGCCAGACATGCCCTCGACCTAATGGCTTCGGGCGCAACTTGCGTTCAGAGACTTGATGGTTCACGGGATTCTGCAATTCACACCAAGTATCGCATTTCGCAATGTTCTTCATCGATGCGAGAGCCGAGATATCCATTTTCGAGAGTCGTTTTCATTTACAGAGGAAGCACAGGTCCCCCCGACACACGCCGCGGACGGGGCGCGAGGGGCAGGCTATCGATTCAAGTATTACTTGGCGCTTTCTACGCCAGGGTTCGTTGGTCGCCCGCCGGCGCGCGCGCCGGGGACGGGGGGAGACGCTCGTGCGGAGTGCCGGAGCACCCCGCCAGTGCGGACTCCCCAGTTGTTAAACACGTTCGCGGGGTCGTTATGCTGTGCAGGTTTCGACAATGATCCTTCCGCAGGTTCACCTACGGAAACCTTGTTACGACTTCTCCTTCCTCTAAATGATAATGTTCAATGGACTTCTCGCGACGTCGCGGGCAGCGAACCGCCAACGTCGATGCGATCCGAACATTTCACCGGATCATTCAATCGGTAGGAGTGACGGGCGGTGTGTACAAAGGGCAGGGACGTAGTCAACGCGAGTTGATGACTCGCGCTTACTAGGAATTCGTCGTTGAAGACCAACAATTTCAATGATCTATCCCCATCACGATAAAATTTCAAAGATTACCCGAGCCTATCGGCCAAGGCTTTAAACTCGTTGAATACATCAGTGTAGTGCGCGTGCGGCCAAAAACATCTAAGGGCATCACATACCTGTTATTGCCTCAAACTTCCGCGGCCTAAAAGGCCGTAGTCCCTCTAAGAAGCTGTCCGCGAAGGGATACCTCCGCATAGTTAGTTAGCAGGCTGAGGTCTTGTTCGTTAACGGAATTAACCATACAAATCGCTCCACCAACTAAGAACGGCCATGCACCACCACCTATAGAATCAAGAAAGAGCTCTCAGTCTGTCAATCCTTACTATGTCTGGACCTGTTAAGTTTCCCCGTGTTGAGTCAAATGAAGCTGCAGGCTCCACTCCTGGTAGTGCCCTTCCGTCAATTCCTTTAAGTTTCAGCCTTGTGACCATACTCCCCTCGGAACCCAAAAACTTTGATTTCTCATAAGGTGCCGGTGGAGTCCTAAAAGCAACATCCACTGATCCCTGGTCGACATCGTTTATGGTTGAGAATAGGACGATATCTGATCTCCTTCGAGCCCCCAACTTTCGTTCTTGATTAATGAAAACATCCTTGGCAAATGCTTTCGTAGTTGTTCGTCTTTCATAAATC
>CM061561.1:2822535-2825035 GCA_030864225.1 Capsicum baccatum var. pendulum | reverse complement strand
CAAAAAACTGCCATATATGTCTTGCAAAGTGGCCTGAAACAAGGACGTGATCAATGGTTTCAGGTGCTGTTCGGTTGCAGCAAAAACAGTCGACCAGCGTACTCCCGAACTGAGTGATCCTATCATTAGTTGGGAGCTTTCCTCGCAATGCTCTCCAAAGCAGGAATGATACTTTAAAAGGTATGCTTTTATGCCAGATGTTGGTGTTGAGACGAGTCTTTTCCTTCTTCGCTCGAACTAACTCCCACGCCGATGAGCAAGTAAAAGTACCACTCTCATTCGGCTTCCAGATTGGTATATCGGCTACACCCTCCTGGAAATGAAACTGAGTGGACAGAATTTGTGGCACCAACATGGGAGAAACATGCTGTCTAATCATCTCTTCATTCCATCGGCCATCGATTAAAAACTGAGATACTTTGATGCTGCCAGGTCTGGTTCCCATAATTCTGTGCTGCGCTAAGGCTCCAATTCCAAGCCAATCGTCCCACCAAAAACAGTAACTACCTGATCGCAGCTTCCAGCTTATATAATTTTCAGCAAGGCCTTTGTTTGTCATCATATGCTTCCAAACAAGAGATTGGCCCGTGTCCCATTTTTTGGCAACTGGATTGGCTCTTTGGCAGTATTTGGCTCGTAAGAAATCACCCCACAAGGTTTTCTTAGCTCTGAAAGTCCACCATTGTTTGAGCTGGAAAGCTTTACACACATCCGAGATTTGTCGCACTCCGATACCACCTTCTTCAAGCGGGTAGCCAAGTGTCTCCCAAGATGCCCAATGGTATTTTTTCTTATCCTTGTCCCATCCCCAAAAGAAATCAGCAGTTAACTTCTTGATATAATTGAGGATTGTCTTTGGAGGTGAAATGGCCGCAAGAGTGTGAATGGGAAGAGATTGAAGGACATGTCGCACCAGCGTAACCCTGCCACCAAAACTGAGAATTCTGGACTGCCAGCCGCTGATTTTTCTTACTACTTTATCAATCATATCAGAGAAATAACTTACTCTTTGCCTGCCAATGTATAATGGACAGCCAAGGTAGGTAATTGGACTCTCTTTTTGATTGAACCCGGTAGTATCTCTGATGGTTGCAATGATCTCTGGCGGAGTGTTATGAGGAATCATAAAGTGACTCTTTTCTCTATTGATCTGCTGGCCAGAAACACTCTCATAAGTTGACAAAATCTGCATGATCAGCTGAAGAGAAACTCTGGTTCCGGAGGCAAAAATGATCACATCATCGGCAAAGCTGAGGTGATTGATTTGTGGACCTCTAAACTCCATATGGAAACCTTTATATTGCTGGTTCTGCTGCAGATTATTCAGCATTCTGGACAGGACTTCAGCCCCCAGTATAAACAAAGCAGGGGATAATGGATCACCTTGCTTAAGGCCTCGGGAGGATCTAAAGAAACCATGCCTTGCGCCATTGATGATTATAGAATACCAATTGTTGCTCATAATTCTCCATACCATATCAATGAAGAACTCCGCAAATCCCATTTTCCGTAGCACCAAGCATATGAAAGACCAAGATACCCTATCATAAGCTTTAGCCATGTCAAGCTTAATGACGACGTTATCTCCCGGTTTCGGCTTCTTGATACTATGGGTGATCTCTTGCGCTAGCATGATGTTTTCAAAAATACTTCTGCCCTTGACAAATCCTGATTGGTTCTCAGAGATGAGTTCCGGAAGTATGGGAGCCAAGCGCAGACATAAGAGCTTAGAAATGATTTTACTTGTAAAATTGCTAAGACTTATGGGTCTGAATTCTGAAAATCTGCTGGGATGGTCCACTTTTGGTAGTAGAGCCAAACAAGAGTGAGAAAAGTACTTGGGGATTGGATGCCCACAGAAAAAGGACTGAACAACCGCAAGCAGGTCTCGCTTGATAATGTCCCAACAGGATTGAAAAAATTTTCCATTCATGCCATCTGGACCGGCGGCCGAATTGGGATTCATAGAAAATACCACCTGCTTGAGATCATCAATAGACGGCATAGCAGAAAGCACCTGATTCTGAGCATCAGTAATCATAGTAGGAATGCAATCAAGCGCCGCTTCGTTCACCGTCTGAGAGTCTGCCGCAAGGATATCCTTGAAATGAGCACAGGCTGCATTAGCAATGTTTTCCTCACCTTGAATCCATTCACCATGTTCATTGGAAATTTTGTGGATAAACAACCTCCTCCTCCTACCTCGGATGAGTGCATGAAAGTATTTGGAGTTTGTATCCCCTTCCTTGAACCATTGCAACTGTGTTTTCTGCTTTAGGATGGACTCTTCCAGCTTCAGGTATCGAATATATTCAGCATTGACAGCATGAAGGTTGGCTCGATTCTCGGCATTGTTGTGATTGAGCATTTCCTCTTCAGCCCTACTAACTTCTCCTTCATACTGTTTAACTCTTGCATGAATGTCTCCATTCTGATTTTTAGACCATTTGCTAAGTGTGGCAACAAGTCGTTTCATCTTGGCATGAAAAGTCCACATGGG
>CM061561.1:2806763-2811763 GCA_030864225.1 Capsicum baccatum var. pendulum | reverse complement strand
AAAAAAAAAAAAAAAAAAAAAAAAAAAAAAAAAAAAAAAAAAAAAAAAAAAAAAAAAAAAAAAAAAAAAAAAAAAAAAAAAAAAAAAAAAAAAAAAAAAAAAAAAAAAAAAAAAAAAAAAAAAAAAAAAAAAAAAAAAAAAGAAAAAAAAAAAAAAAAAAAAAAAAAAAAAAAAAAAAAAAAAAAAAAAAAAAAAAAAAAAAAAAAAAAAAAAAAAAAAAAAAAAAAAAAAAAAAAAAAAAAAAAAAAAAAAAAAAAAAAAAAAAAAAAAAAAAAAAAAAAAAAAAAAAAAAAAAAAAAAAAAAAAAAAAGAAAAAAAAAAAAAAAAAAAAAAAAAAAAAAAAAAAAAAAAAAAAAAAAAAAAAAAAAAAAAAAAAAAAAAAAAAAAAAAAAGAAAAAAAAAAAAAAAAAAAAAAAAAAAAAAAAAAAAAAAAAAAAAAAAAAAAAAAAAAAAAAAAGAAAAAAAAAAAAAAAAAAAAAAAAAAAAAAAAAAAAAAAAAAAAAAAAAAAAAAAAAAAAAAAAAAAAAAAAAAAAAAAAAAAAAAAAAAAAAAAAAAAAAAAAAAAAAAAAAAAAAAAAAAAAAAAAAAAAAAAAAAAAAAAAAAAAAAAAAAAAAAAAAAAAAAAAAAAAAAAAAAAAAAGAAAAAAAAAAAAAAAAAAAAAAAAAAAAAAAAAAAAAAAAAAAAAAAAAAAAAAAAAAAAAAAAAAAAAAAAAAAAAAAAAAAAAAAAAAAAAAAAAAAAAAAAAAAAAAAAAAAAAAAAAAAAAAAAAAAAAAAAAAAAAAAAAAAAAGAAAAAAAAAAAAAAAAAAAAAAAAAAAAAAAAAAAAAAAAAAAAAAAAAAAAAAAAAAAAAAAAAAAAAAAAAAAAAAAAAAAAAAAAGAAAAAAAAAAAAAAAAAAAAAAAAAAAAAAAAAAAAAAAAAAAAAAAAAAAAAAAAAAAAAAAAAAAAAAAAAAGAAAAAAAAAAAAAAAAAAAAAAAAAAAAAAAAAAAAAAAAAAAAAAAAAAAAAAAAGAAAAAAAAAAAAAAAAAAAAAAAAAAAAAAAAAAAAAAAAAAAAAAAAAAAAAAAAAAAAAAAAAAAAAAAAAAAAAAAAAAAAAAAAAAAAAAAAAAAAAAAAAAAAAAAAAAAAAAAAAAAAAAAAAAAAAAGAAAAAAAAAAAAAAAAAAAAAAAAAAAAAAAAAAAAAAAAAAAAAAAAAAAAAAAAAAAAAAAAAAAAAAAAAAAAAAAAAAAAAAAAAAAAAAAAAAAAAAAAAAAAAAAAAAAAAAAAAAAAAAAAAAAAAAAAAAAAAAAAAAAAAAAAAAAAAAAAGAAAAAAAAAAAAAAAAAAAAAAAAAAAAAAAAAAAAAAAAAAAAAAAAAAAAAAAAAAAAAAAAAAAAAAAAAAAAAAAAAAAAAAAAAAAAAAAAAAAAAAAAAAAAAAAAAAAAAAAAAAAAAAAAAGAAAAAAAAAAAAAAAAAAAAAAAAAAGAAAAAAAAAAAAAAAAAAAAAAAAAAAAAAAAAAAAAAAAAAAAAAAAAAAAAAAAAAAAAAAAAAAAAAAAAAAAAAAAAAAAAAAAAAAAAAAAAAAAAAAAAAAAAAAAAAAAAAAAAAAAAAAAAAAAAAAAAAAAAAAAAAAAAAAAAAAAAAAAAAAAAAAAAAAAAAAAAAAAAAAAAAAAAAAAAAAAAAAAAAAAAAAAAAAAAAAAAAAAAAAAAAAAAAAAAAAAAAAAAAAAAAAAAAAAAAAAAAAAAAAAAAAAAAAAAAAAAAAAAAAAAAAAAAAAAAAAAAAAAAAAAAAAAAAAAAAAAAAAAAAAAAAAAAAAAAAAAAAAAAAAAAAAAAAAAAAAAAAAAAAAAAAAAAAAAAAAAAGAAAAAAAAAAAAAAAAAAAAAAAAAAAAAAAAAAAAAAAAAAAAAAAAAAAAAAAAAAAAAAAAAAAAAAAAAAAAAAAAAAAAAAAAAAAAAAAAAAAAAAAAAAAAAAAAAAAAAAAAAAAAAAAAAAAAAAAAAAAAAAAAAAAAAAAAAAAAAAAAAAAAAAAAAAAAAAAAAAAAAAAAAAAAAAAAAAAAAAAAAAAAAAAAAAAAAAAAAAAAAAAAAAAAAAAAAAAAAAAAAAAAAAAAAAAAAAAAAAAAAAAAAAAAAAAAAAAAAAAAAAAAAAAAAAAAAAAAAAAAAAAAAAAAAGAAAAAAAAAAAAAAAAAAAAAAAAAAAAAAAAAAAAAAAAAAAAAAAAAAAAAAAAAGAAAAAAAAAAAAAAAAAAAAAAAAAAAAAAAAAAAAAAAAAAAAAAAAAAAAAAAAAAAAAAAAAAAAAAAAAAAAAAAAAGAAAAAAAAAAAAAAAAAAAAAAAAAAAAAAAAAGAAAAAAAAAAAAAAAAAAAAAAAAAAAAAAAAAAAAAAAAAAAAAAAAAAAAAAAAAAAAAAAAAAAAAAAAAAAAAAAAAAAAAAAAAAAAAAAAAAAAAAAAAAAAAAAAAAAAAAAAAAAAAAAAAAAAAAAAAAAAAAAAAAAAAAAAAAAAAAAAAAAAAAAAAAAAAAAAAAAAAAAAAAAAAAAAAAAAAAAAAAAAAAAAAAAAAAAAAAAAAAAAAAAAAAAAAAAAAAAAAAAAAAAAAAAAAAAAAAAAAAAAAAAAAAAAAAAAAAAAAAAAAAAAAAAAAAAAAAAAAAAAAAAAAAAAAAAAAAAAAAGAAAAAAAAAAAAAAAAAAAAAAAAAAAAAAAAAAAAAAAAAAAAAAAAAAAAAAGAAAAAAAAAAAAAAAAAAAAAAAAAAAAAAAAAAAAAAAAAAAAAAAAAAAAAAAAAAAAAAAAAAAAAAAAAAAAAAAAAAAAAAAAAAAAAAAAAAAAAAAAAAAAAAAAAAAAAAAAAAAAAAAAAAAAAAAAAAAAAAAAAAAAAAAAAAAAAAAAAAAAAAAAAAAAAAAAAAAAAAAGAAAAAAAAAAAAAAAAAAAAAAAAAAAAAAAAAAAAAAAAAAAAAAAAAAAAAAAAAAAAAAAAAAAAAAAAAAAAAAAAAAAAAAAAAAAAAAAAAAAAAAAAAAAAAAAAAAAAAAAAAAAAAAAAAAAAAAAAAAAAAAAAAAAAAAAAAAAAAAAAAAAAAAAAAAAAAAAAAAAAAAAAAAAAAAAAAAAAAAAAAAGAAAAAAAAAAAAAAAAAAAAAAAAAAAAAAAAAAAAAAAAAAAAAAAAAAAAAAAAAAAAAAAAAAAAAAAAAAGAAAAAAAAAAAAAAAAAAAAAAAAAAAAAAAAAAAAAAGAAAAAAAAAAAAAAAAAAAAAAAAAAAAAAAAAAAAAAAAAAAAAAAAAAAAAAAAAAAAAAAAAAAAAAAAAAAAAAAAAAAAAAAAAAAAAAAAAAAAAAAAAAAAAAAAAAAAAAAGAAAAAAAAAAAAAAAAAAAAAAAAAAAAAAAAAAAAAAAAAAAAAAAAAAAAAAAAAAAAAAAAAAAAAAAAAAAAAAAAAAAAAAAAAAAAAAAAAAAAAAAAAAAAAAAAAAAAAAAAAAAAAAAAAAAAAAAAAAAAAAAAAAAAAAAAAAAAAAAAAAAAAAAAAAAAAAAAAAAAAAAAAAAAAAAAAAAAAAAAAAAAAAAAAAAAAAAAAAAAAAAAAAAAAAAAAAAAAAAAAAAAAAAAAAAAAAAAAAAAAAAAAAAAAAAAAAAAAAAAAAAAGAAAAAAAAAAAAAAAAAAAAAAAAAAAAAAAAAAAAAAAAAAAAAAAAAAAAAAAAAAAAAAAAAAAAAAAAAAAAAAAAAAAAAAAAGAAAAAAAAAAAAAAAAAAAAAAAAAAAAAAAAAAAAAAAAAAAAAAAAAAGAAAAAAAAAAAAAAAAAAAAAAAAAAAAAAAAAAAAAAAAAAAAAAAAAAAAAAAAAAAAAAAAAAAAAAAAAAAAAAAAAAAAAAAAAAAAAAAAAAAAAAAAAAAAAAGAAAAAAAAAAAAAAAAAAAAAAAAAAAAAAAAAAAAAAAAAAAAAAAAAAAGAAAAAAAAAAAAAAAAAAAAAAAAAAAAAAAAAAAAAAAAAAAAAAAAAAAAAAAAAAAAAAAAAAAAAAAAAAAAAAAAAAAAAAAAAAAAAAAAAAAAAAAAAAAAAAAAAAAAAAAAAAAAAAAAAAAAAAAAAAAAAAAAAAAAAAAAAAAAAAAAAAAAAAAAAAAAAAAAAAAAAAAAAAAAAAAAAAAAAAAAAAAAAAAAAAAAAAAAAAAAAAAAAAAAAAAAAAAAAAAAAAAAAAAAAAAAAAAAAAAAAAAAAAAAAAAAAAAAAAAAAAAAAAGAAAAAAAAAAAAAAAAAAAAAAAAAAAAAAAAAAAAAAAAAAAAAAAAAAAAAAAAAAAAAAAAAAAAAAAAAAAAAAAAAAAAAAAAAAAAAAAAAAAAAAGAAAAAAAAAAAAAAAAAAAAAAAAAAAAAAAAAAAAAAAAAAAAAAAAAAAAAAAAAAAAAAAAAAAAAAAAAAAAAAAAAAAAAAAAAAAAAAAAAAAAAAAAAAAAAAAAAAAAAAAAAAAAAAAAAAAAAAAAAAAAAAAAAAAAAAAAAAAAAAAAAAAAAAGAAAAAAAAAAAAAAAAAAAAAAAAAAAAAAAAAAAAAAAAAAAAAAAAAGAAAAAAAAAAAAAAAAAAAAAAAAAAAAAAAAAAAAAAAAAAAAAAAAAAAAAAAAAAAAGAAAAAAAAAAAAAAAAAAAAAAAAAAAAAAAAAAAAAAAAAAAAAAAAAAAAAAAAAAAAAAAAAAAAAAAAAAAAAAAAAAAAAAAAAAAAAAAAAAAAAAAAAAAAAAAAAAAAAAAAAAAAAAAAAAGAAAAAAAAAAAAAAAAAAAGAAAAAAAAAAAAAAAAAAAAAAAAAAAAAAAAAAAAAAAAAAAAAAAAAAAAAAAAAAAAAAAAAAAAAGAAAAAAAAAAAAAAAAAAAAAAAAAAAAAAAAAAAAAAAAAAAAAAAAAAAAAAAAAAAAAAAAAAAAAAAAAAAAAAAAAAAAAAAAAAAAAAAAAAAAAAAAAAAAAAAAAAAAAAAAAAAAAAAAAAAAAAAAAAAAAAAAAAAAAAAAAAAAAAAAAAAAAAAAAAAAAAAAAAAAAAAAAAAAAAAAAAAA